>JAODAL010038728.1:0-38852 GCA_025379985.1 Phyllomedusa bahiana
AATTTTTAAAAAAGATTACTAGATACACAGAAGATACTAGATCACTGGGACAGATTACTAGATACACAGAAGATACTAGATCACTGGGACAGATTACTAGATACACAGAAGATACTAGATCACTGGGACAGATTACTAGATACACAGAAGATACTAGATCACTGGGACAGATTACTAGATATATACAGTGGGGGAAAAAGAATTTAGTCAGCCACCAATTGTGCAAGTTCCCCCACTTAAAAAAATAAGTATTTGGTCCCCTACAAACAAGCAAGATTTCTGGCTCTCACAGACCTGTAACTTCTTCTGTAAGAGGCTCCTCTGTCATTACCTGTAGTAATGGCTCCTGTTTGAACTTGTCATCAGTATAAAAGACTCCTGTCCACAACCTCAAACAGTCACACTCCAAACTCCACTATGACGAAGACCAAAGACCTGTTGAAGGACACCAAAAACAACATTGTAGCCCTGCACCAGGCTGGGAAGACGGACTCTGCAACAGGCAAGCAGCTTGGTGGGAAGAAATCAACTGTGGGAGCAATAATTATAACATGGAAGACATACAAGACCACTGATAATCTGCCTCCATCTGGGGCTCCACACAAGATCTCACCCCGTGGGGTCAAAATGATCACAAGAACAGTGAGCAACAAACCCAGAGCCACACGGGGGGACCTAGTGAATGACCTGCAGAGAGCTGTGACCAACGTAACAGAGGCTCCCATCAGTAACACACTACACCGCCAGGGACTCAGATCCTGCAGTGCCAGACGTGTCCCCCTGCTTAAGCCAGTACATGTCTGGGCCTGTCTGAAGTTTGCTAGAGAACATTTGGATCATCCAGAAGAGTATTGGGAGAATGTCATATGGTCGGATGAAACCAAAGTACAACTGTTTGGTAGAAACAACTCGTCGTGTTTGGAGGAGAGAGAATACTGAGTTGCATCCATAGAACACCAGACCTACTGTGAAGCATGGGGGGAGCAACATCAGGCTTTGGGGCTGTTTCTCTGCACAGGGACCAGGACGACTGATCCGTCTACATGAAAGAATGAATGTGGCCATGTATCGTGAGATTTTGAGGCAAACCTCCTTCTATCAGCAAGGGCATTGAAGATGAAACGTGGCTGGGTCTTTCAGCATAACAATGATCCCAAGCACACTGCCAGGGCAACGAAGGAGTGGCTTCATAAGAAGCATTTCAAGGTCCTGGAGTGGCCTAGCCAGTCTCCAGATCTCAACCCCATAGAAAACCTTTGGAGGGAGTTGAAAGTCCGTGTTGCCAGCAACATCTCCAAAACATCACTGCTCTAGAGGAGACCTGCATGAAGGAATGGGCCAACATACCAGCACCAGTGTGGACCAACCTTGTGAAGACAGAAAACGTCTAACCTCTGTCATTGCCAACAAAGAATATAGGACAAAGGATTGAAAGGAACGTCTGTTATTGACCAAATACTTATTTTCCACCATAATTTGCAGATAAATTCTTTCTAGATCAGACAATGGGATTTTCTGGATTTGTTTTCTCATTTTGTCTCTCATAGTTGAGGTCGACCTATGATGTCAGTTACAGGAGCCTCTCTCATCTGTGGGAGAACTTGCACAATTGGGGGCTAAGTACTTTTTTCCCCACTGTAGAAGATACTAGATCACTAGGACAGATTAATAGGTGCACAGAAGCTACTAGAACAGATTGCTAGCAGATATACTCTGCGCTGGTCGCCAACCTGGAGGAGCTCGATAGAAGCTGATGATATCTCCTTCACTATAAGGCTCCTGGTGCACAATGTGGTCAGTTGACCTGCCCTGTATAGCAGCCACCTCACAAGAGATCCAATATGCAGAATTCCTTCCATGTGTTACACTGGGTCATTTTACACATGATTTGGTGGGATGGAAAGAAACGCTAGAGCTGAAGATAACTAAGCATTGTTCTCCATTACGTCGTGTGTGCTTCTGCAAGTTTTTAAGATAGAAAGTGAAAGAATAACTGGCCAAGTCTTGTCTTCATATACAACTTCCTTATTTGCCGGAAGTCAGACAGCAATAAATAGCTCAGCTCCCCGTGTCTGGACTGAGGGACTCCGACAGGGGCAGAGGTGAGAGCCAACACTGCAAGCAGATCTCTATCAAATCTATCACCGATTCCAGATAAGAACTGGGAATGTTGGGATTTCTTGTGCTCGCAGTCTCTAGTTTTTGAGGTGTCACATTATGTAGGTGATTGGGGTCACTCTTACATTGTAGGTGATTGGGGTCACTCTTACATTGTAGGTGATTGGGGTCACTCTTACATTGTAGGTGATTGGGGTCACTCTTACATTGTTGGTGATTGGGGTCACTCTTACTTTGTTGGTGATTGGGGGTCACTCTTACATTGTAGGTGATTGGGGTCACTCTTACATTATAGGTGATTGGGGTCACTCTTACATTGTAGGTGATTGGGGGTCACTCTTACATTGTAGGTGATTGGGGTCACTCTTACATTGTAGGTGATTGGGGGTCACTCTTACATTGTAGGTTGATTGGGGTTCAGTCTTACATTGTAGGTGATTGGGGTCACTCTTACATTGTAGGTGATTGGGGTCACTCTTACATTGTAGGTGATTGGGGGTCACTCTTACATTGTAGGTGCTTGGGGGTCACTCTTACATTGTAGGTGATTGGGGTCACTCTTACATTGTAGGTGATTGGGGTCAGTCTTACATTGTAGGTGATTGGGGTCACTCTTACATTGTAGGTGATTGGGTCACTCTTACATTGTAGGTGATTGGGGGTCACTCTTACATTGTAGGTGATTGGGGTCACTCTTACATTATAGGTGATTGGGGTCACTCTTACATTGTAGGTGATTGGGGTCACTCTTACATTGTAGGTGATTGGGGTCACTCTTACATTGTAGGTGATTGGGGGTCACTCTTACATTGTAGGTGATTGGGGTCACTCTTACATTGTAGGTGATTGGGGGTCACTCTTACATTGTAGGTGATTGGGGTCACTCTTACATTGTAGGTGATTGGGGTCACTCTTACATTGTAGGTGATTGGGGGTCACTCTTACATTGTAGGTGATTGGGGTCACTCTTACATTGTAGGTGATTGGGGGTCACTCTTACATTGTAGGTGATTGGGTTTCTGTGTTTCTAGAGAAGCATGACCCCCTCCATGACAGGGGAACACAAGCTCTGGGGACTTCATGGGGGTAACGAGTAGAAGAAACAAACCTGCAGTCAATGGTGATGTATGCCCATTACCCCTGTATATTTTTTATAATAACACATCAGTTTACAATCCTCATACAGTTGTGGCAGGTAGACAGCCCAGTATCTGAGTGTATATACTATAGTCTGCACTATGGGTATATAGTAAGTGTATATACTATAGTCTTCTCTGTGGGTATATAGTAAGTGTATATACTATAGTTTGCAATGTGGGTATATAGTAAGTGTATATACTACTGTCTGCTCTGTGGGTATATAGTAAGTGTATATACTAATGTATGCACTGTGAGTATATATTAAGTGTATATACTATAGTCTGCACTGTGGGTATATAGTAAGTGTATATACTATTATCTGCACTGTAGGTATTAAGTAAGTGTATATACTATTATCCTCACTGTGGGTATATAGTACGTGTATATCCTATTATCTGCACTGTGGGTATATAGTAAGTGTATATACTATAGTCTGCTCTGTGGGTATATACTAAATGTATATATTATGGTCTGCAATGTGGGTATATAGTAAGTGTATATACTATTGTCTGCACTGTGAGTATATAGTAAGTGTATATACTATTGTCTGCACTGTGGGTATATAGTAAGTGTATATACTATTGTATGCACTGTGGGTATATACTGTTACCTGCACTGTGGGTATATAGTAAGTGTATAAACTATAGTCTGCACTGTGGGTATATAGTAAATGTATATACTATAGTCTGCACTGTGGGTATATAGTAAATGTATATACTATAGTCTGCACTGTGGGTATATAGTAAGTGTATATACTATTATCTGCACTGTGGGTAAATAGTAAGTGTATATACTATTATTTACACTGTGGGTATATACTATAGTCTGCACTGTGGGTATATAGTAAGTGCATATACTATTATTTACACTGTGGCTATATACTATAGTCTGTACTGTGGGTATATAGTAAGTGTATATACTATTATCTGCACTGTGGGTAAATAGTAAGTGTATATACTATGGTCTGCACTGTGGGTATATAGTAAGTGTATATACTATAGTCTGCACTGTGGGTATATACTGTTATCTGCACTGTGGGTAAATAGTAAGTGTATATATCATGCAGGGAGCCTTTGGATTACAAAGTATAATCGTCCCAGTGTGAACAGTGATTTATGAATTGATGCAAAGTTTCTGTTTTCTGTTCCATAGTGGACACAGATGTGTGAAGTCTGGTGAACCTCCAGGACCCGCGGCCTCCTCCGCTGATAGACGGCAGGTAAGAGTGGGGCACCATGAGATCACGGAGATGGTGTATGGTGGGGATCTGCCTGGCTGAGGAGCTGGTGTATGGTGGGGACCTGCCTGGCTGAGGAGCTGGTGTATGGTGGGGACCTGCCTGGCTGAGGAGCTGGTGTATGGTGCGGACCTGGCTGGCCGAGGAGCTGGTGTACGGAGGGGACCTGCCTGGCCGAGGAGCTGGTGTATGGTGGGGACCTGCCTGGCTGAGGAGCTGGTGTCTGGTGGCGACAAGCCTGGCTGAGGAGCTGGTGAATGGTGCGGACCTGGCTGGCCGAGGAGCTGGTGTACGGTGGGGACCTGCCTGGCCGAGGAGTGGGGTATGGTGGGGACCTGCCCTGGTGAGGAGTGGTGTATGTGGGGACCCTGCCTGGCTGAGGAGCTGTGTATGGTGGGGACCTGCCCCGGCTGAGGAGTGGTGTATGGTGGGGACCTGCTAGGCTGAGGAGCTGGTGTATGGTGCGGGGCCTGCCTGGCTGAGGAGCTGGTGTACGGTGGGGACCTGCTGGCCGAGGAGCTGGTGTATGGTGGGGAACTGCCTGGTGAGGAGCTGGTGTATGGTGGGGTCCTGCCTGGCTGAGGAGCTGGTGATTGGGGAGGACCTGCCTGGCTTTAGGAGCTGGTGTATGGTTGGGAACCTGCCTGGGGTGAGGAGCTGGTGTAGGTGGGGACCTGCCTGGCCGAGGAGATGGTGTATGGTGGGGGACCTGCCTGGTGAGGAGCTGGTGTATGGTGCGGACCTGCCTGGCCGAGGAGCTGGTGTATGGTGGGGATCTGCCTGGCTGAGGAGCTGGTGTATGGTGGGGACCTGCCTGGCTGAGGAGCTGGTGTATGGTGGGGACCTGCCTGGCTGAGGAGCTGGTGTACGGTGGGGACCTGCCTGGCTGAGGAGCTGGTGTATGGTGCGGACCTGCCTGGCTGAGGAGCTGGTGTACGGTGGGGACCTGCTTGGCTGAGGAGCTGGTGTATAGTGGGGACCTGCCTGGCCGAGGAGCTGGTGTATGGTGGGGACCTGCCTGGCCGAGGAGCTGTTGTATGGTGGGGACCTGCCTGGATGAGGAGCTGGTGTATGGTGGGGACCTGCCTGGCTGAGGAGCTAGTGTATGGTGGGGACCTGCCTGGATGAGGAGCTGGTGCAAGGTGGGGACCTGCCTGGCTGAGGAGCTGGTGTATGGTGGGGACCTGCCTGGCTGAGGAGCTGCTGTATGGTGGGGACCTGCCTGGCTGAGGAGCTGGTGTATGGTGGGGACCTGCCTGGCTGAGGAGCTGATGTATGGTGGGGACCTGCCTGGCTGAGGAGCTGGTGTATGGTGGGGTCCTGCCTGGCTGAGGAGCTGGTGATTGGTGAGGACCTGCCTGGCTGAGGAGCTTGCAGGAGGTTTTCTCCCCCTCGGATGACTGTGGGGAAGTAACATGAACTGAAGAAGTGGATGGATCTGGTTGAGCCGGTTTTACCACTTTTAGGGATATTTCTGGTGACAGAATGGACATCTCCTGTGGAAATTGAGAGGGATACAGCTTTACTGCAAACAGGGCTTAGGTGCGGTATTTTGGTGCCCTAGGTAAATAAGGCATATTATGCCCCCCAATGGAAAATTCAGCTTCTTCTTGCACCCTCTCCCCATCTGGCACACGGTGGCGCACTAGGCTGCTGCCTTCCTCTGCCCACCCATTGTTCCTGCACTAAGTGTAAACAGAGGAGGGTCATGGCATCAAAACCTGTTAATCTTAGATCCATCTCTTAGGCCAACCCATCACAGCCATGGTGGACATGTGCTCGTTCTTCAGGAAGATGTTGGAGTTCACACCAACCTCTGCCCCCCAAGTGCAGAAGCATCGCCTTGTCTACATTGTCTTAAAAGCTGCAAAGGAACAAGTCACTGCCTCTACTGTCAGAATGAATGCCCTCTCCCCACACCACCTCACAACATCATCTAAGGCCACATCCTCGAGGCCAATGTTGACTCCTCCTTGTCTTTGTGAAGCCCAGAACAAAAACGGGCTCCAAAGCTCCTGGTCTAGAATGGAAAAATGGCCACTCTGTGCACAGAACTCCCATTGAGATGAATGTGAAGCGATCACTCAAGCACAGACACTTCTCAATGCTGGAGATAGGTGCGAGTCCCCATGGTGGCACCTGCACCCATCACACATGTCCTGTCGATATCAGTCTTTGAGACGGCAAAACCCTTTTAGAGGCTACTGCCTACCACTGCGACTCCATCTTCCCTATAATTATTAGAGTTAAAGGGGTTATCTCACCATGCTGTTTCACTGAGCCAAAGGCAGCTTCAGATTCATGATTCCTGTCTCTTCCTGGTCCGGCTGTGGGTGGTTCTGTAGCAGTGATTAGAATATCAGCTCTGTATTCATAGGTCTTCTAACTGCACTGACATGAGAGCAGGAAATCTTATCTATAGAGCAGAGAGCTTTAGAGCTCAAAGCAAACAAAAAGTAATTAATCTTCTTTGTTTGTTGGAGAAAACACCCTCTATTCTGAAGCTGCCAGAATCATGTGTGCCAAAATGTGGCATCGTCACACGAATAGCAGAAAGGGAAGGGGAGAGCAATTCAGGAACCAGAGAAATCTGTGTGCACTCAGAGCAGATAAAATCTCTCTTATCTCCTCAACAAAGCAACATGAACAAAGCAAAATTTGTTTTAAAAAAAGGTTTTTATTTACTTTTTTCCTACAGGTTAAAAGCTAATTTTTGTAGTTTGACAACCTCTTTAAGGTAAACATACACATCTCTGTATTAAACAGATGGGGCCATCTACTGTCTACTATTGGTAACCACAACGCTTTATACATATTATATTCAATATCACATTCTCCATAGCACAAACATAAAGGAACAAACTAATATAATATACAAACATATATAGTAAACTAATATTATATACAAACATATAGTAACAAACTAATATACAAATACAAAGTAAAAACAAATGTAATATACAAACATATTAGTAACAAACTAATATAATATACAAACATATAGTAACAAACAAATGTAATATACAAACATATATAGTAAACTAATATAATATACAAACATATAGTAGCAAACTAATGTAATATACAATCATATATAGTAAACTAATATAATATACAAACATAGAGTAAAAAATATAATATACAAACATATAGTAACAAACTAATACAATATACAATCATATATAGTAAACTAATAATATACAAACATATAGTAACAAACTAATACAATACACAAACATATAGGGCGACATGTATGATCGGGATTTGCGCCCGACTTCTGGCGTACCCTGCGCCTCACCGGCCCGAATCCCGCTGTCAGACACAGGGATGCGATGTTAGGCGCAACCTTCGCCGCTTTCGGATGCGCCTCACATGAAGGGGCGTGTAATGGGCGCGGTGTGGGCGTTTGCTCCGAGGACAAATGGGACTAAGTAGCTCGCGCTCTGATTGGCCGAGATAGCCAAGCCCCCGCGAGCTCAACCAATCAGCTGTGTTCTGCCTCTTTACTGTATTTTGAACTGTCCCGCCATAGGATTTGATTGGTCCATACTTCTCCATAGCTTATAATGGTTCCTTGTTGCTCCTATTCTGATTGGTTAGTTTCTGCCGACCAATGAAAAGCGCTTACAGAATTTGAATTACTGTATTTCCCGGCAATTTCAAATATCCCAATTCCTGATGTTGCGCCGGTCTCGGCGACAAACGCGTGGTTAGTGATTTTATTTCTGTATGTTTATAGAAGGTTTCAGCTCTTTATCTGATAATGTTTTACACTTAATAAAAACGATTTATTTACTAATACTCCATGCCGCACGGAGCTGAGATTTCAGTGCCCCGATCTGTCCATAGACTACAATGGGAGAAAGTAGCTCGCGCTCTGATTGGCCGGGATAGCCAAGCCCCCACTACTTCAACCAATCAGCTCTATTCTGCATTTTTACTGTATTTTGAACTGTCCCGCCTTTGAATTTGATTGGTCAATACTTCTGCATAGGTTTTAATGGTTCACTGTCGCTCCTATTCTGATTGGTTGGTTTCTGCCGACCAATGAAAAGCGCTTACAGAATTTGAATTACTCTATTTCCCGGCAATTTCCAAGATCCTAATTCCCGATGTAGCGCCGGTCTTGATTTTTGGAAAGTGATTTTATTTATGTATTTTTTTAGTAGGTTTGAGCTCTTTTTCTGATAAAGTTTTACACCTAATAAAGGCGATTTTTTTATTCATACTCCGCACGGACATGTTTAATGATTTTTCGCTCATTTCCAGCCTGGCTCGAGTCGGAATACATGGTCGGCGCAGTCCCTTCTGCTCCTAAGTCCCGCACTACGCCCCACACACTGCAGCGGCGCGGCGGACTTTACACCGCATGTATGAGCACGCCCCGGCGCCGACATACATGAGGCGCAGCTTTCAATAAAAATCAGGCGAAAAGGTGCGCTCCGACGTGGCGAGATTCATACATGTCGCCCATAGTGACAAACTAATATAATATACAATCATATATAGTAAACTAATATAATATACAATCATATATAGTAAACTAATATAATATACAATCATATATAGTAAACTAATATTCTATACAAACATATAGTAACAATCTAATAATATACAAACATATAATAGCAAACTATATAGTAACAGACTAATATAATATACAAATATAATATAGAAACATATAGTAACAAACTAATATGATATACAAACTAATATAATATAGAAACATATAGTAACAAACTAATATAATATACAAACAAATATAATATAGAAACATATAGTAGCAAACAAATATAATATAGAAACATATAGCAACAAACTAATATGATATACAAACTAATATAATATAGAAACATATAGTAACAAAATAATGTAATATACAAACATATATAGTAAACCAATATAATATAGAAACATATAGTAACAAACTAATATAATATACAATCATATACAGTAAACTAATATACTATACAAACATATAGTAACAGACTAATATAATATACAAACATATAGGAACAAAATAATATCCTATACAAACATCTATATGTATATTTGCAGTAATTATTTTTTGACAATAATAACGTAGAAATAATCCCTGCCCTGCACTCATCCCCGTCAGCCGCTCTGATGGCTCCGCAGCTCTTCAGGGGCTATTGAATTACTTGGGTTTTTTCTCCCTTGCTGTGATTATTGATGCATCGGAGGATGAGCGTGGGGCAGGTTTTCTTTGCACGTTATTGTCAAAGTTATCGGATCTCATTTCATATAAAGTAAATGATGTCTTAAATATTTCTTGGCTATCTAATTAAAATATAATTGTGACCACTTTTTGCAATTAACCCCTTAACGGCCGTGCACCGTCTTTAGACGTCGCTGCAGACATCGGAGTTTGCGGCTCCCGGCACCGCAATTGCGTTGGGATCGGGGCTGTACAACAGAGCCCTGATCCCAGAGCATTCCCTGCAAGCACCGGAGGAAACCTCTGCACCCCGATGCTTTAACCCTTTGATTGCGGCAGTGCATAACCGCAGCACAATCAAAGGTTTCCCCTGCTCTGTGATCAAGTGATCAGAACACCCGGTGACCCGACAGAGCCCGGGGAACGGCTGCACAGTCAGCCCTGGGGACCTAGAGTGGCCCCAGAGCTGTCTGTGTATGAACCCAGTGAATTGGACGCACTGTGTGCTGTCCTAATCAATGCCTGTGTCAAACTGCAACATTTTATTAATTTTTTAGCATATATGTATATGCTAATACATTACTAAGTGTAAAAAAAAAAAAAAAAAAATGTAAAACAGTTCTCCCTTCATGGGATTAATAAAAATAAGTAAAAAATATAAAAAGTGTAAAAAAATGAATAAAAGAATAAAATAAAAGTAAATATTTAATAAAAATTAATTGTGCATACATTACACACACAAAAAACCTACACATATTAGGTCTCCACACGACCGTAATAACCTGTAGAATTAATCTAACAAGTTATAAAGTGGGAAATGTGAATGGTGTAAAAAAAAAAGTAAAAAAACAAAAAAATAATAATTCTGCAATTATTTATAAGTGAACTTAAACTATTCCCCCATAAAGTACAACTTGTCCCGGATAAAAAGAGGCCTCATCCAACTGCGTCATTGAAAAAATAAAGTAACAACTGTTGAAACGCAAGGAGGCAAAAACTAAAAAAATGTTCTGGTCATTTACTACTTTTCAGGTCTGGGGCTTAAGGGTTTAAAGGAGTTGTCTCACTATAAAGATTCTCTTTCAACATATAGGAAATGGTAAATGAAGATCTTTTTCAAAATACTTTGCTGTGTTAATTTTGCTTTTTGTTGAGGAGAGGAGAGAGCTTTTATCTGCTCTGAGTGCACACAGGTATCCCTGGTTACCATCCTGCTCCCCCCTTCTCTTTCTGCTATTTATCTTATTTGATAGCAGGGAGTGAAGTCACCACAGGTCAGCACACAGCATGCCAGCAGCTTAAAGGGGTTGTCTCACTACATCAATTCATCTCACATCAGTTCTGTTTTCTCAGTTTAATTTTTGAATTCATGGGCGTGTTTACTGACTATTACTGGCCTGCAGTGATGAGCTGCTGAGGACACCAGGTCTATCAGGTGACATAGAACAGGTCTGTAGCTATAGTGACCAGTGCTGGCAGCTTATCATGAGAGATTGAACAGGTCTGTAGCTATAGCAGCCAGTGCTGACAGCTTATCAGGAGAGATCACACAGGTCTGTAGCTATAGCGACCAGTGCTGGCAGCCTATCAGGAGAGATCACACAGGTCTGTAGCTATAGCAACCAGCGCTGGCAGCCTATCAGTAGAGATCACACAGGTCTGTAGCTATAGTGTCCAGTGCTGGCATCCTATCATGAGAGATCTCACAGGTCTGTAGCTATAGTGACCAGTGCTGGCAGCCTATCAGGAGAGATATCACACACGACAGTAGCTAAACCGACCAGTGCTGGCAGACTATCAGGAGAGATCAAACAGGACTGTAGCTGTAGTGACCACGCTGGCAGCCTACAGGAGAGATAGCACAGGTCTGTAGCTATAGTGACCAGTGCTGGCAGCCTATCAGGAGAGATCACACAGGTCTGTAGCTATAGTAACCAGTGCTGGAAGCCTATCAGGAGAGATAGAACAGGTCTGTAGCTATAGCAACCAGTGCTGGCAGCCTATCAGGAGAGATAGAACAGGTCTGTAGCTATAGCGACCAGTGCTGGCAGCCTATCAAGAGAGAGAGAACTGGTCTGTAGCTATAGCGACCAGTGCTGGCAGCCTATCAGGATAGATCACACAGGTCTGTAGCTATAGCGACCAGTGCTGGCAGCCTATCAGGAGAGATCACACAGGTCTGTAACTATAGTGACCAGTGCTGGCAGCCTATCAGGAGAGATCACACAGGTCTGTACCTATAGCGACCAGTGCTGCAGCCTATCAGGAGTGATCCAACAGGTCTGTAACTATAGTGACCAGTGCTGGCAGCCTATCAGGAGAGATCAAACAGGTCTGTAGTTATAGCAACCAGTGCTGGCAGCCTATCAGGAGAGATTGAGCAGGTCTGTAGCTATAGCAACCAGTGCTGGCACCTGTCAGGAGTGATCCAACAGGTCTGTAGCTATAGTGATCAGTGCTGGCAGCCTATCAGGAGAGATCAAAATGGGTCTGTAGTTATAGCAACATGTGCTGGCAGCCTATCAGGAGAGATAGAACAGGTCTGTAGCTATAGTGACCAGTGCTGGCAGCCTATCAGGAGAGATTGAACAGGTCTGTAGCTATAGCGACCACTGCTGCCAGCCTATCAGGAGAGATCACACAGGTCTGTAGCTATAACGACCAGTGCTTGCAGCCTGTCAGGAGCAGGGGCGTAACTACCGGGTTAGCAGGGGTAGCAGTTGCTCCGGGGCCCGTGCGCTTAGGGGGGCCCGCACCCCGGGGCAGCTGCTACCGCATCCGCTACCCCGGTAATGCTGCTCCTAGGCCCGCGCAGTGAACTTAACAGTTCACTGCGGCAGCGTGGAGCTGAAGGGCCCGGAGCATCCCGCCTCTGAACGCCCAGGCCCTCCGGCCCGAGCGTTCAGAGGCAGCTCTGCCCGGAGGTAGCAGAACGGAGCGCCGATCGCTCCACTCTGCTACTTCCCCTGCCGGCCCTCTGTGGTCACGTGGGGGGAGCGTGGACCGAGGTAAGTAAATGATTTCTTATTTTACCTGCCCCTAAGCCTGCCTGTATAACCCACAGTCTGCCTAAATAGCCCCCCTGTCTGCCTGTATAACCCACAGCCTGCCTAAATAGACCCCCTGTCTGCCTGTATACCCACAGCCTGCCTAATTAGCCCCCCTGTCTGCCTGTATACCCCACAGCCTGCTAAATAGCCCCCTGTCTGCCTGTATACCCAAGCCTGCCTAAATCGCCCCCCGTCTGCCTGTATACCCCGCAGCCTGCCTAAATAGCACCCCTGTCTGCCTGTATACCCCAAAGTCTGCCTAAATAGCCCCCCTGTCTGCCTGTATACCCCCCAGCCTGCCTAAATAGCCCCCCTGTCTGCCTGTATACCCACAGCCTCCCTTAGTAGCCCCCCTGTCTGCCTGTATACTCCACAGCCTGCCTAAATAGCCCCCCTGTCTGCCTGTATACCCTACAGCCTGGCTAAATAGCCCCCTGTCTGCCTGTATACCCTACAGCCTCCCTAAATAGCCCCCTGTCTGCCTGTATACCCCACAGCCTGCCTGTATACCCCTCAGCCTGCCTGTATACCTCACAGCCTGCCTAACTAGCCCCCCTGTCTGCCTGTATACCCCACAGCCTCCCTAAATCGCCCCCCCCTGTCGGCTTGTATACCCCACAGCCTGCCTGTATACCCCACAGCCTGCCTGTATACCCCTAAGCCTGTCTGTATACCTCACAGCCTGCCTAAATAGCTCCCCTGTCTGCCTGTATACTCCATAGCTTGCCTAAATAGCCCCCTGTCTGCCTGTATACCCCACAGCCTGCCTGTATACCCCCCAGCCTGCCTGTATACCCCCCGCCGGCCTGTAGACCCCTAAGCCTGCTCGTATACACCCTAAGCCTGCCTGTATACCCCTAAGCCTGCCTAGATCGCCCCTAAGCCTGCCTAGATAGCCCCCCCAGCCTGCCTAGATAGCCCCCTACCGGCTGCCTATCGAGCTCTGTCTGCCTGCTGAAGAGATCGAGAGCTACCATGAAGCCTGTCTGCCTATATAGCCCCTATAGCCCCCTAAAGCTTGCCTACCTATATAGCCCCCGAAACCTGTCTACTTATATGGGGCCCCTTTAGCTACCTAAACCCTATCTATAAGGTCCCTATAGCCCACCTAACCCCTGTCTACCTGTATGGCTCCCTATAGCTACCTAAACCCTGCCTGCCTATATGGGCACTATATTGGCTACCTAAACCTGGCCTATCTGGGACCCCATATATCCGATCTAAACCCTGCCTGCCTAAAGGGACCCCATATAGCCAGGGGGGCAGGTGCTGGAAATGTCAGGATTCTAAGATATTTGTGTCTTAATCTGCAGGGACAAGTGGTCGGGAGATGTCATCATGGTGGACTGGACCGGATGCAGAACAAAGGGGAAAGTCAACGACTGGTCAGAGACACGTTACCTGAGTCACAAGATGTAACTGCACTGTAATCACTTATATGTCTACACAGGCTGTGTACACTGGTGTCTACCACTATATGGTCACTATATGGAGGTAATATACAGTCTGCAGAGCCTGTGTACACTGGTGTCTACCACTATATGGTCACTGTATGGAGGTAATATACAGTCTGCAGAGCCTGTGTACACTGGTGTCTACCACTATATGGTCACTGTATGGAGGTAATATACAGTCTGCAGAGCCTGTGTACACTGGTGTCTACCACTACATGGTCACTGTATGGAGGTAGAATATAGTCTGCAGAGCCTGTGTATATTGGTGTCTACCACTATATGGTCACTCGATGGTGGTAATATACAGTTTGCAGAGCCTGTGTACACTAGTATATACCACTATATGGCGGTACTATTGGTCTTTGTATACTGATCATAGTAGAGTAGGGGTATTATTTAGTCACTATGTGGTGGTAATTTGTGGTCGTGTTCTGGTGGTATAATCAGGTTCTTATGTAATAGCATTATTGGTAATGCTGGTCTTAGTATAGTGGGATTTGATTGGTAGCAGTATGATGGTGAGATGTATGGTGAGGTACTGTATTTGCCCCTTGTATTATGTACATTATATAACAGAATGTACTGGTACATGGTCGGGGTCAGGGAGGTGGGCGGGGGGGGGGGGGGGGGGAAGGGGGCCCCATCCAAAAGTTTGCTTTGGGGCCCTGGCTTCTCTAGTTACGCCCCTGATCAGGAGAGATCAAACAGGTCTGTAGCTATAGTGACCAGTGCTGGCAGCCTATCAGGTGAGATGGTACAGGTCTATAGCTATAGCAACCAGTGCTGGCAGCCTATCAGGAGAGATTGGACAGGTCTGTAGCTATAGCGACCTGAGGAGCTGATGCAGCCCATACAAGAGGGGATATCTAGGAATAGATAGGACACTGTTAATGGACACATATTGTAATGTGAATTGTTTTTGTAAGATCTTTAACATAAAAAGCGCGATCCCCGTAGTGAGACGACCCCTTTAAGAACAGAGTGTGTTACCTCTAACAAGTAAAGGAGGTAATTACTTGTTTACTTTAGAGCAGAGAGCTTCAGACCTCATAGATAAGATCTCCTGCTCTCATGTCAGTGCATTTAGAAGAGCTGTGAATACAGAGCCGATATACAAATCACTGCTATAGAACCACCCACAGCCTGACCAGGAAGAGACAGGATGCATGAATGTAAAACTGCTTGTGGCTCTGAAACAGCATGGTGAGACAACCCCTTTATGTTTTCCACTGGGTCCATTTATGTTGTATATTATTTTTTGTTACTGACTATAACAGTTGAGATAATAACTTTCCATTCCTTTTTAGAATATGGCCACCTATGTGCCGTCATCCGTCAGTGTGTATACTATCCCAGGTAAGATTGCCAATCACTTCTATGATAATGAAATGTGCAAATGAAACATTGAAAGTGGATTCTGGTTTGGAAAACCTCAAAATACCCCATTGGGAATCCTGAGTTATGGGAGGAGTCTCCATTATTAGCCAGAGCAGAAATCAGCTACAAATTGCATTGTCCATTCTGGAGGACCCTACACGTCCATACATTACATACACAGAACACTGATTACTATGAGCAACATGTAATTCTTCACTTTGTCTGTGGTGGCGCTCTTGTTGCTTATTTACCTAAGACATTTCAGCTGCTGTTTAGTACGGTAGGTAGTAAGTTAAGGTAAGGTAGTAATGGCAGAAATATACACTGTATGTGTATATATATATATATATATATATATATATATATTATATTATATTAATATATATATATACATACATTGTATACTTCTGCCATTACTACCTTACCTTACCTTACTACCTACCTTACTTTACATATATATATATATATATATATATATATATATATACATATCTTATAGAATATATTTTGAATATGTATTTCATAGATTTTCTGAAACAATGTATATACATAAATATCACCATAAAAAGTAATAGTATCCGCACCAATAAAACTCAGTATAAGCAGCGGGGTTAACTCTGCTATACCCTTAATGCACTAACAATCAGAATCTGAAATGTAATATATACCACCGCGCTATATACAGTCAATATCCAAAGAATCCTAATAAACAACAGACTGAGGCAGCAATGTGAAATTATCACATTGAAGTCCTGACATCCAGCATCCACAATAACAACCTATATATAATCCAAAAATGTATCCTCTCCCCAAGGAGAGATAGTCCCCTTTCTGAGCCACTCATGCCTCCCACCCAGCCAGCCAATATCGCTCTACACTGATGAGGGGCAAAACCCCGAAACAACTGTCTGTAGATGAGTGATGCTGGCTTGACTAATATCCCTTTTGCTTCTTAAAGATTTGGTGAATCAGAAGCAAATTGAGGATTTGTTACATCCAATAGAGGGCGCATGAGCTTCCCTGCTCCTTTCCCATAATGCCTTGTGATATGCAGATGCTTTGTAGAGGGCAAAAAGGCAACTCAAAGCTCTATAAACCGATCAGGTGTTCTCCCCAAGGAGAGATATTCCCCTTTCTGAGCCACTCATTGCCTCCCACCCAGCCAGTCAGTATCGCTCTGCTCTACACTGATGAAGGGCAAAACCTGGCAACAGCTGTATGTAGATGACTGATACTTTCTTGGCTTATATTCCTTTTGCTTCTTAAAGATTCAGTGAATCAGAAGCAAATTAAGGATTTCTTACATCCAATATAGGGCGCATGAGCTTCCCTGCTTCTTTCCCATAATGCCTTGTGATGTGCAGATGCTTAGTAAAGGGCAAAAAGGCAACTCAAAGCTCTATAAACCGATCAGGTGCTCTCCCCAAGGAGAGATATTCCCCTTTCTGAGCCACTCATTGCCTCCCACCCAGCCAGTCAGTATCGCTCTGCTCTACACTGATGAAGGGCAAAACCTGGAACCAGCTGTCTGTAGATGAGTGATACTGGCTTGGCTAATATCCCTTTTGCTCCTTAAAGATTCGCTGAATCAGAAGCAAATTGAGGATTTGTTACATTCAATAGAGGGTGCTACAGTTTTCCTGCTCCTTTCCCATAATGCCTTGTGATATGCAGATGCTTAGTAGAGGGCAAAAAAGTAATCTCAAAGCTCTACACACCGATCAGGTGCTCTCCCCAAAGAGAGATATTCCCCTTTATCTGACATGAAATCAGAATCAACCTTCCCCGTTTTAGGACAATTAGGAACCAAAATTATTTCTATTTGCCAAATGCAGAATAATGAGAGGGAGAATTTTTAAGGTATTTTTATTACTTTCTGTAAAGTCAGAAGTTTCCTCCATTTCATTAGTATTTGGTGGCTTTGCCCTTAAACTGTAGGACTTGCGTCAAATGTTCTGGATGCTTCCATAAGCTTCTCATTGGTAGGAATTTTGGCCCCTTCCTCCTGACAGAACTGGGGTGACTGAGCCATGTTTGGGGGTTTCTTGCTCGCTCCGGCCTTTTCAGCTTTGTCCATAAATTTCCAATAGGATTGAGATCAGGGCTTTGTGACGGCCGCTCCAGAACATGGACTTGGTTCCCCTTAACCAACTTTGTAACCAGTTTGGCAGCAGGTTCAGGTCATTGTCCATTGGGAAGACCCATTTCTGCCTAAGCTGTAACTTCCTGGCTGATGTCTTGAGATGTTGCTTCAGTTTTGCCACATAATCTTCTTTCCTCGTGATGCCATCTATTTTGTTTCTGTTATGTTGTATCTCTAATAACTCATATGTTGCCAATAAACCTGTCAGAAGCTTCCAAAGACCTGACCTCATCAAATGGGCGGTGCCAGATTGTGTAAAGGCGGAGTCATCCCAGTGTATGGAAACTGCTGACTTTACAGAAAGTAATAAAAATGCCTTACAAATTCTCCCTCTCATTATTCTGGCATTTGGCAAATAGAAATAATTTTGGTTCCTAATTGACCTAAAACCAGTAAGGTTAATTCTGATTTCATGTCAGAGAGTGAAAAAAAAACCTGCAGATGGGGCTTTATATAGAGGGAGGGAGAAACCTGCAGATGGGGCTTTATATAGAGGGAGGGAGAAACCTGCAGATGGGGCTTTATATAGAGGAAGGGAGAAACCTGCAGATGGGGCTTTATATAGAGGGGAGGGAGAAACCTGCAGATGGGGCTTTATATAGAGGGGAGAAAAACCTGCAGATGGGGCTTTATATAGAGGGGTGAAAAACCTGCAGATGGGGCTTTATATAGAGGGGATGGAAACTGCTGGTTTCAACTGTATTTAGAACGTAAGTAGAGGGTAAAAAATTGGATAACTGGAATGTAGTAGTCAACTTGATGCTCACAGTGTTTATCCGACTTACTGACTGTGCTCAAACTGGTACCGCTCTGTAAATGAGTGGATGCCCCCACTGGTGGCAATCACACTCCCGCATATACTGACAGACTAACAGTGACGTCACCGCAAGCTACAGGCTCCTGTATCATCCAACACATTTCGGAATCAACAAGTTCCCTCGTCAAACAAAAATCTCCCAGAACAGATTGTTGGAAAGTATGATGTATGTAAATAATGTCACAACTTTGCAAACAAAAATTTGTGGAGGGAGGTTTGGTCTGGGGTCTGTAAACAGTAGAAGTCTGGTCTGAGATCTGTAAACATAGGGGTTTGATCTGAGGTCTATATATTGTATGAGGTCTTTTTGGGGAGAGTAAACAGGAGGGTGCGAGGTGTGTATGTACAGGGAATCTTGGTCTGGGGTTCATATAATTAAATAATTGATTTCAGGACTATAAACTGGTGTGGTCTAATCTGGGGTCTGTAAACAGTGAAAGTTTTCACTGAACAGCAGATGCTTGACAAATGAATCTACTCAAAAGGGGGTGGTCTAGGGTCTATAGTTTTATTTAAAGGGGTTTTCTCATTGCAAGGCTTCCTGGGCATCTTAAGTTTTTTATCTTTCTTACAGCTTCAAATCATTGGGCAGGTCTCTACTCCCAGTAGGCATGTCTTCACTCACTGAAGACTGGTGACATCATCATTCTGTGTGAGCAATGGAAGGGCGATGATGTCACAGCTCTGCATACCTCCTGCAGTGGTCAGTTCTCATGCCTGGAGAGCTGTCACCTCCCTCCACAAGCTTCTTGTAACCAGAACACCTGCGTTGGTGTAAGCAGTTATACATACAATCTGAACTAATGAAACAAATGTGAGGAATGCAAACTGCTCCCCTCTCTGTTATCAGGCAGGATGTATATATGAGAACTGACCATTGCAGGAGGTCTGCAGAGCTGTGACATCCTCTCTGTGTATAAGGCTGTGTTATATTGGGGGAGAGTGAATCTAGCAGCTAGAGACTTAGTAATCGCCCAGATCCTTCACATATAGCTATCACTGGTAAGAGGGGCATATAGGAGCTCATGCAGCCTTTATTACACAGCTTAGCATGCAGTGAAAGACAATGAGAACACAGATAACAGCCATTTTCACTTTCATTTTACACAGTTCATAGGGAAGAGAGTGCACACAGCCAATCACAGCACAGGGGGTGTGTCCCACACAAGGGGCATGTCCTGACCAGGGCTGAATGAAATATCAGGCAGCCAATCACAGCAAAGGGGGCGTGGCCTGACCACTAAAGACTAAATGATACTAAATGATTTAGGTAATGAAAACAAATTGCAAAAGTGCTTATTTTTACTGTCCCCATCATTACATATATGATCTTTGTACTGAGAAAACCTCTTTAAGGAGTGTAGGGTGTGGCCTGTATTTTTCACATTGTCTGGTGAGGCCTATACTAACTTTCGGGTGTGTTGAGAGCGGTCATATTTACTAATTTTGACCCAAATGCCGTGGGCTGGGGCATATCCTATACAAATGGGTGGGGCATAAAGGCAAATATTGTGCAGTACTCAATGCTGGCCATGTTCTGTGTTTTGTTCCTTTCATTAGAGTCTCCTAATTTTCCTTCTCAAAAGTTTTCAAGTTGTAATAGAGTTAAACTAGTGAGCGAAATTCTACAGTAAACAATTTGTACAAGTTAGGCACTAAAAAACGGTCAAAGAGGACATAAGAATTTTATGGAAAAGAATTTCTGCTACTAAGGAATATATGAAAATGTTGAGGTTCTTAGTGTACATTTTTGATCAAAACTATAAATGCCCATCTACCGTGACAAGGTGACCTCAATTCAGGTGGGAACCTACTCTACGTGTTGCCTTTCCTGGTGTCTGTTCAGACCCTCACATTTCAGGGAAATAAGATTCCAGCTATAACCTGATCTGATTAAGAAACCTGTGCAGGTGGGTGGAGTGTACATCTTGGTTTGTACACTCCACCCACCTGACATGTATCAAAAAATTTTCAAAAAAGGATTTTGTTCTCCAGCACCAGAAAAGCATTAAAAAATACAATATTTATTCCATGTAAATTAAAACATATGGCTCCCATCCTCTGATACATTTCAAGCACAGAGCTCTTACTCATAGGGTCTGGAGAAGTCACTGGAGGAGTAGTCATAGCTTAGATCACATAATCCTTTTTAGAGCTGACTGACTGAGAGGCAGTGTTGGACTGGGGTGCCTGGTGACCACCACTGAAGGTGAGTCTTGTGCCCACCAGTGGAGATGATTCTTGGGGTCACCAGTGGAGATGATTCTTGGGGCCACCAGTGGAGTTGATTCTTGGTGGCTCACCAGTTTAGTTGTTTCTTGGAGCCACCAGTGGAAAGGATTATTGGGGTCACTAGTGGAGTTGATTCTTGGGGCCAACCAGTGGAGTTGATTCTTGGCGCCCCACCACTGAAGCTGATTCTTGGAACCCATCAATAGAGATGATTCTGAGGGCTCACCAGTGTCGTTGATACTTGCGGCCCACCAATGGAGTTGATACTTGGAGCCCACCAGTGGAGTTGACTTTTGGAGCCCATCCTACTGCCTAGGAGCCAACCGCGACCTTGTGAGCAGCGGCTTGTTGGCTCAGATATGTCCCCTGGATGTCACCTCTTGGCTTTGGAAGGGACGGACTTCATTTCGTATTCTTCCAGTTGTCAGGACCTCACATGATGCAGTTTGGGAATTTTCTTGGCCCAGAGACGCTATTGATGAGCTGGATGATGCGGCTTCTCTTTTCTTGGGGAATCTTCTTCATGGCTGCTTGAACCAGTGACCTTTCACTTGGGAATCAGCCTAATAACACAGGTAATGTGAGAACAGGTTGTAATTTGTAGATACAAGAAGAAAAAGATTGTTCCACCACCGGGAGCAAAACAGTAACAATGCAGTTACATGACAAAAATCGACAGAACTAAGCAGATGCTAAATAGCTGCAGATCAGAGTTATGCATGAGTGTCAGGAAAACCCCGCCGGCCCACTCGAGGGTCGACAGCCTGACTTGGGGTGTATCGTGACAAGGTCAGCCAGATACTGTTTCACAGTTAACCCCTATCCACACGGGCACAGGAAGACCCAGGGAGTGCTAGAGGACACCCTACTCACCCAAAACCCTGAATGGCTGGGAGAGATATGTTCATCCACACAGGTTAACCAGAGCTCTGTCAGCCCAATAAACTGCCAGCCCCTCGTTTGGTTATAAGACCGGTCTGTTACCAACTTACAATAAGGCCAGGAACCAGCCTTGGCGTAGCTATAATTTAAAGACAGAGAATAAGGCGGGTGAGGTCTATGATCAAGACAGACTAGCCCAGATCAAAGTTTATAGATTGATTTCGCATTGGGGGGCGCACTAGACAGACAATATATACATAGGGACAATACTGTACAGATATTGGTCAGAGGTGCAAATATGAGTATGGTTACAAACAAGGGCAGTAAGATGTGTCTGTTACCTTGGGTTGGCTTGGTTCTAGGCCCACATGGGGGCTAATGTGGCCTTGCTTCTGTGTGGGTGCTCTGGAATGCTGATGTTAGGCACCTCCCTCCTGATAGCAACCATGAGCAAACCTGGGATTCTGCTTATAACAGTAATGAGACGGCCCCGCTACACTCCCCCTCACCCCTGGGATGGCCTGCACACTCCTCCCTCTTGGGGTCATGCAGTTTTTGGCTGAAACACAAAATGTGCCGTACTGCGGCAGGGCATTGGGACAGAACTGATGAGCCTAAGCTACCGTCTGGTACCAGACATGCCTATTCTATTAGCTTTCTAAGGCCAGCTTCGTGTTTTTACCTTTCCCAGCCTCCTATGAACATGGGAGTGGCAGCTATACACGTGGGGAGTTTCATATTTTAAAATATGAAGCCGCCGTATACCTCGGATACACGATTCTCTCATAAATCTTTATGAAATATCGGTGCCTTTGTGTCTGCCAAGGGCCTTTGAACCTGGGGGTCTGAGAGCCCATGTGTTTTCAGCAGGAGTCAGGTGCTTATGAATTTGCATGAGGATTCTTTCATGTGCTGACCTCCTGCTGGGATGATCTCTCTCCGTCCTTTGTTCGCCAGGGCTGAATGTCTCCTGTATAATTGACATCTTCCTCTGGAAGGGCATTTACAATGGGTCTGATCTGGGGCTAATTGTGGCTTTCCTGGTGGAGCTGGGGTGATTCTTCAATCTGAGTGACTTGAGTGATGAAGTTGGAGGGGGGGGGTGACTTGTCATTTTTGAGTCAATTTTCCTCACAAAGAGAGTCAAGATGATTGTCTATAAAATGATGGGAGTCTCACGTTCAAAGCTGCAGTGGATGGTGAGATATGGAGCTTGAGAGTCACAAGGGCAGAACATTGTTACCCTTTTTGCTTGTCAGTGTAGTTGAGTGAGAGTGGTTGCAGAGGAGGCTAACAAAGTTTTTTAAGTGAATGTGGGGTTTGGGGTTATTCAGCTTAATAAAAAAG
This sequence comes from Phyllomedusa bahiana, assembly GCA_025379985.1. NCBI lineage: Eukaryota > Metazoa > Chordata > Amphibia > Anura > Hylidae > Phyllomedusa > Phyllomedusa bahiana. The sequence continues at coordinate 22,977 of JAODAL010038728.1, forward strand.
GGCAGCTTAAGGGCAATGTAATTACCATGTATGAATATGTTAAAGGACAGTACTCAAATGTCTTGTGATCTTTTTAGATCTTGGCCTGTAACAACGTATGGGATAAGTTGTTGCAGGACATGTTTCATTATCATCATCACAGACAAGGGTTCTTTACTATAAGAGTGGTGAGCCTATGGAGCACAAGAGGTTGTAATGATGGAGTCAATGACCAAATTCAAGAAGACTGTAGATGCCTTTCATGAAAAATATAAAATGACAGGTTATGAGGATGAGATTCTGGATATCAGACATTGATCCAGCGATTACTCTGATGCCAGATTTGGAGCAAGGAAGGAATTGTTTCTGTTGTTTGGGGACAATTGGCCTCCTCCTCATGGGGGTGTTTACCTTCCTCTGGATCAACATTGTAGGGTTATAAGTTGGACTCGATAGACCTGTTATTTTTCCAACCTTTTTTACTATGTTAATATGCTGTGTGTGGGAAGGAATAGGGAACTTTATCGAGGCATGGTAGGTCTTAGAGCCTGCAGGAGCCAGGGGCATCAGCCACCACTACATTTTGGTGAGTGACTGTGCTCTGTACATCTATGCTCTCCTCCCATTCCTGCACAGAACTAATCATAATGGGGAAGAGTAATCTCATTTGCTTTATAAGGAAAATACATTTCTGGTGGTGGCCTTGCTTTTGCCTTTAAGAAGTATGGGGTTTCCTCTTCTTAGCTCTCCAGAGAGGAGGCTATTGGGCCCTCTGGTGCCGTCTGGTGGCCAATTCCCTTTATCTTACATTTTCTGGTTATTATGTTTCATGTTCATAAAAAAAATAAAGAAAGTGAAGGAACAATCTTTTTAAAACAACAAAGCAATATTGTGTCTTTTTTTGTGTTTAGGTGGTACAAACTCTCTTGATGACCTTATGGTAAAGCTCGGACTAGAGGAATATAAAACCACAAAGCTCACACTTACCAGTGTTCTAAGTATTGGACCAGAGAATTGTAAAAAGATTGAAGCTCGTCACCTGAACAATGTTCCCTGGTATTTCTTGCAAAAACTCATGGCATTGAATGAAACTGCACGTAATTTACAACCACCGGACATTGAAGCAGAGGATATGTATGAAGATGTAGAACTTGATTATGATTTCATCGACCAAGAAAGTCTTTATGTGTCTTGTTCTGTGAACCCTCTGGATGTTGTGTGTGCTCTCTTGCATTGTTCAGATCCCCTCCTGAGGCAACACATTTTGCTGAAAATGTCCATGTGCCAGTTTGCTGTGCCCCTGCTCATTCCTTCCTCTGATGGCTTTGACTGCACCCTTCTTCTTTGGGCAATAAGGGATATTGTAAAGAGATGGAGACCACAAAGTATGAGAGAAAATAAGAGGTTTGTAGAAGACAATGTGGTCAACATTTCCATGCCAATATTCTCTTTTGCCAGGGTAGGAGAATACAATTTATCAAAATCAAGTATCTTAAACCAGATCCTGAGCCCTGAAGGGCATCTTAGTGATTTTTTTGTGCACAGGAACATGAGTGGTGGAAACGTCAAACGATTAATCTCGAACGGATTGGTGGAAATCTCCTGGTACTTTCCTGCTGGCAGCGACTCTGATCTTTTTCCTGATCCTCTTGCCATTGCCAACCTCCGCGGGGACCTTCTACATCACGAAAAGCAAGTCAGTTTCCTCATGAACATCTCAACAACAGTCTTCGTATTTGTTGAGAAAATAGATGGAGAGAACAAAGTTTTATCAGAGCTTGACATTTCCAGCAAAAAAATATTTTTTATTATCAACTTAACTTCCAAGTATATTAAAGGTAGATGTAAAAAATTCCTGGAGAAGCTATCACGAGCTGGTCACAGTAACTATTTCTTCACCATAAGTAAAACAGATGATAACGATGGACAACAGATACTGGAATATCTCAGAAAGCTCTTCCCAGAACAAAACATGAGAAAAAGAATCATAATGTTGAACTCAAGAGTATCTCAAGATGGGAAGATAGCAAAGTTACTACAAATGCATATAAGAGAAAGGATAACCAAAGTGGAACGATGCAACAACCTGGACAACAGTGCAGAAGTCGCCTCTCAAATTGGAGTCGATGTGGATGAGAATTCAGAGGAGTGTGTGAAGACGAAGCTACTTGCCCAAAAAATCACTAAATGCATCACAGATGTAAAAGATTATAAAATGACAAACATGAAGCTGCAAGGAGATCTCTGGTCACGACTATCAAGAAATGAGAAGGAAATGTGCCGAATGAGGCGTCAAGGCAACAGATCCGGAGAAGAATACAGGTCACAGTTAATTCAGGAAAATGTAGATCTGCGCAGGAAGCAATATCAAGAGAAAGTCCCCGACAACATCAAGACCTTTCTAGAAGCTCTCATTAAACTCTCTTCGGTGGGGAAAATGTATGTTTTGAACTGGATGCGTTTTTATCTTGATTCAGAATCGAGAAAGATTCTATCATCTGGAGATAAGAGTCTTGGTCAACTTTCAGTTGACAGTAATTTAGGAATTGAACATTTTTTGCGTGAACTGGGTCAATATTATGAGGCTGAATGTTCAATGGTAAAAAGTGACGACATTCATATAACTGAGAAAAAATTAACTAAACTCCCAGGAATAGCTGCCGATCTACTGTTGGATGGGTTCCCGTTGGAGCTGATGGATGGAGATGTCTCCAATATTCCCTTACAGTGGATAACTGATGTCCTCACCGAGCTGGATAAGAAGACTGGAGGAAAATGTAGGATGAAAGTGATTACGGTCCTGGGAGTGCAGAGTACGGGGAAATCCACCCTTCTGAACACCATGTTTAGTCTACAGTTCCCTGTGGCCAGTGGACGATGCACACGAGGAGCCTTCATGACTCTGATTAAAGTGAAGGAGGACTTTCAAGAAGAACTAGGCTGTGAATTTATTCTCGTGATTGACACTGAAGGGTTGAAAGCTCCAGAATTGTCCACACTGGATGATAGTTATGAACATGATAATGAATTAGCTACATTTGTAGTTGGGTTAAGCGACATCACAATAGTCAACATGGCCATGGAAAATACAGCAGAGATGAAAGATATTTTACAGATTGTGGTCCATGCATTTCTTAGGATGAAAGAGATTGGAAAGAAACCCAACTGCCAGTTTGTCCATCAGAATGTGAGTGATGTGTCCGCTCAAGAACAAAATCTGAAAGGTAAAAAAATACTTCTGGACCAACTGGATAAAATGACCAAATTGGCAGGAAAAATGGAGAGTAACTCTGATGTCACAAAATTCTGTGAAATTATAAACTATGATCTTGAGAAGCACAATTGGTACATCCCAGGCTTGTGGCATGGTAAACCCCCTATGGCTTCAGTCAACTTAGGATACAGTGAAAAAATTCAAGAACTTAAGACATATCTGCTGGAATTTATAAAACAACAAAGAAATTCTGACTGCTGTAATATTACGGAATTTATAGAATGGATAAAAAGTTTGTGGAACGCTGTAAAGTATGAAAAATTCCTCTTCAGTTTTAGGAGCAGCTTAGTGGCCGATGCCTATAACCAGGTGTGCATATTGTATTCAACTCTTGAGTGGCAATTTCGTAACGCAGCATACAAGTGGATGACAGAGACTGAGAATGAGATAAAAAATCTATTTGCTTCCCAAAAAGAAAGTGACATTGGGACCAGACTGACCAATGACATACAGCAAATTCTCCATGCAGAAGCAAAGAAAATGGAGAGCTGTCTAGAGGAATATTTTGAGGGTGAAACCAAGTATGTGAAGCTTGTAGAAAAGTTCAAGGAGGACTTCATGAAAAGTGTGTGTCAGCTTAAAAGAGAGCTTCAAAATTACTTAACTAACAAGTGTCAGGAAGTTATCCAAATAGAGAAAGAAAAAAGTAAAATCAGAAGCATTCAAGGAAATTGCCAGAAAATTATTGAGGGACAAGTCAGTAAACTCCTGAAAAGACATAAAAGTGACCAGTCTAAACTTCACAGCATAGAGCTGGAGTCTGAGTTTGAGACCATGTGGAATGAAACATTGGAAGGGTTTAATTTGACGACCTTAGAGAAACAGAACATTGACCTAATAATGCTGGAACATCTAAGAAAAGACCTGAAAAATAAACCAGGCTACATCAATAAGAAGCTGATCAACCTGAAGAACTTAGAGAAATACCATAAAAAAGTATTCACAATGAAAACTAAGTATCTTGAAGGGACAGTATTCAACCTAAACATAAAGAGATTTTCCCCAGAGTTCTGGGATAATGTAACTCGTGTCGCTGAAACAATTCTAAACCAATGTAAGAGACACACTCTCGGGAAGGTTTCCACAAAACAGGATTACCATGAAATATTCTGTCAGCAGTTACTGGACATCATCAATGAAGGTCTCAGTGAGAAAAATGTGGAAAAATATGAATTCAAACCATTCTTTGAACTGAATCTTAAAGTACTTGCTTTAGGGAAGGCTGCTCCCTTGTTCCAGAAGATGCATGAAGACTTTATTCTCAAAAACGACCCAAAAAGTTGTCTTGAGGGCTTGAAGTTCGAGTACTTAAACACCTTTAGGCAAGTATATGAAGAGAAGGATGACGCCAGAATGAGGGCTCAGAGATTCTGCAATCTGTGTCTAGAGCCGGCGTTGTGCGAGTACGTCACCTCAAACCTCGGAAAAGATCTTGTTGATGACATCTTGACGAGTGAAGATTCTATCAAATATGGAAGTAGAACTTTCTTTCAATCAACTTTGCTGAAGCATCTACTTGAAGAGAAAAAAGTTTTCTGAATATGTAAAGTATTGTCTTAGCTATGAGATCTTCACTATAAATTGGATAACAAAATACATAACAGACAGGTACCAAGACCGTAAACTTCTGGATCCACTAATTGCAGCAGTTGTGACCCGTATCACAAAGAAAGTGAGACAAACTCTTGAAGGCCAGTCATGTCTGCAACATTCAGACTTAGGACAGTGCTTGGACACATTCTGTGAGACCCTGAAGAAAGATTTAGTGATTTCACAGAACAATATGAGTGTGGTCACATTTGAGAATTCCTCCAATGGTCAACAGTTCTTCCAAAATGTTCTTTTTTTCTTACCAGATGTTGAAAACAAGGTCACAAACGAATTTCAGTCCTTGGATATTGAAGAGTTACTCTCCATGGTCCCAGTAAAACCTCAAGAAGAATTGTTTAAAAAAGTGTTTGGATGTGGACATCAGTGTCCATTCTGTAAAGTCCCCTGTGAGGCCGGAGGTGCTGACCACAAAGAACACTTTTCTTCCATACACCGACCGCAGGGCTTGGGACAGTTCAGAAATATTAATACAGAAGTTCTTTGCCATGAAGTCTGTACAACCGATGTGGTGACTGAAAGGCAGTTCAAGTGCCCAGACACAAAATGGGAACTCCACCCTTACAAAGAATACAGAAAAATTTACCCAGACTGGAAGATTCAAGCTGACCAAAGTATCGAGGCCTCTGTCTACTGGAAATATATCTTCAAGGAATTTAACACACAATTTGCAGAAAATTATCATGCAAAAGAAGCTAAACTGCCAGAAGACTGGTATAAAATAACAAAGGAACAAGCACTGCAAAGTCTGACAAAATAAGTCTGAGATCCAATAGAGGGCGTTTGAGCTTCTCAGCTCCTTTCCCATAATGCCTTGTGATATGCAGATGCTTAGTAGAGGACAAAAAGGCAATTAAAAACTCTACACACTGGATGGTGCTCTTACGAAGGAGAGATGTTCTCCTTTCTGAGCCACTCATTGCCTCCCAGCCAGCCAGTATCGCTCTGCTCTGCAATGATGAGGGACAAAATCCCGAAACAGCTGTCTGCAGATGAGTGATACTGGCTTGGCTAATATCCCTTTTGCTTTCACAAGACTCAGTGGGTCAAGAGCAAATTGAGAATTTGTTACATTCAACAGAGGACGCTTGAGCTTCTCAGTTCCTTTTCCATAATGCCTTGTGATACGCAGATGCTTAGTAGAGGGCAAAAAGGCAATTCAAAACTATACACACCGATTAGGTGCTCTCCCTAAGGAGAGATGTTTCCCTTTCTGAGCCACTCATTGCCTCCCACCCAGCCAGCCAGTATCGCTGTGCTCTGCACTGATGAGGGACAAAATCCTGAAACAACTGTCTGCAGCTGAGTGATACTGGCTTGGCTAATATCCATTTTGCTTTCTCAAGACTCGGTGGGTCAAAAGCAAATTGAGGATGTGTTACATCCAATAGAGGGCACTTGAGCTTCTCAGCTCCTTTCCCATAATGCCTTGTAAAATAAGTCTGACAAAATAAAGTACATAAAACCATAAAGCAGTGACCAAATACTGCCCATCCCTCCAGTCTACCAGTATTTTTATGGGGATTGTGTGGCTCTTCTGCTTCTCTTCGCTGTTCCATAACCAGCCTCAGTTACAAACCATTAACATGTGTAGTAGGTTTATATGTTCCATATATTAAAGATTCTAGTTAAGTTGACTTTATATGTTAAATAACTATGTAATAGAGGATATAAGGAATTGTCATAACCATAAAAAAGATTATATGTGTCTATCAGGAGAGGAATAATGTATTGTGTATGTGATGAGTACAAGGTCAATGACTAGAGAGAAATGAACCCTCTGTGCCAAAGTATTTTTGAGAAATTGTTGCTTTTGTTCTTCTTGGTTGTCCTCATCTTTATATGGAAGGGAAGACGATTGTATAAACTGTAATGTTCATATAAATGTTTCACTAACTTCATTAAAGTCAATTATTCAAGGAATTTTGTGAAAATGTCAAATAAGACCCTTGCTTATTAAACTATTAGGTACAGCAGCAAACTACATACCACAAATATCTCCAATAGCTGCAGAGGCTCCTGGGTAAAACAGTTTGAGAGAGATGTAGATTTACATGTTTGAAGGTTCTAGAGATATATATTAGTTGTCACCTACAACCCAGAGCTGGAGATCCTACTAAAGATTGCCAAGGAACTCCAACCTGTGCTACATAGGGATAACAGACTCAAAGACATATTCCCAGTCCCCCCTCCTTTCCTTTCGGCAACCACCAAACCTGCGGCGTATTATTGTCCGGAGCGCCCTGAAGGCCCCAACTGAAAATGGCGCCTCACCCTGCCTGAAGAACAGGTGCAAGACCTGCAGGCACATACACACCGCTAACAGTGTACCTGTTCCACAGTCACAGCAGGTGCCCAGAATTAGGGGGACATTTTCCTGCAGGTCTAGCAATGTGGTGTATCTCATAATATGTATGCGGTGTCCCATCACAGGCTACTATTTGTGGGGGAAACAGGGCAGAGACTCAGTCAGCGCATGAACTCACACTGATTCACTATTAGCAACAGCAGTGACCGCATATTTCTCCAGAGAAGACCACTCCATGGAAGATTTGCAGGTTATGGTCTTAGTGGGACATTTTAAGACACAGAGGGAGAGGAAGGAATGGGAGTACAAGTTAATGCAAAAATGTTAAACTCTGCAAAATGGACTTAACATTCATCCCAGCTTCATGTCACACTACATATGGCCTGTGAGGGCCACAAATCACACACCTGATAGCAAATAGATAAGAGAAATAATTACTGACCCCTTGGTCACGCCTCACAAGTTTCCAGACTGTTTATTTCTTGACCTGTTGTAAATATCTGCTCTATTTATTTTGCATTTTGTTAATTTTACAGATTCTAATTTTCTTTGAAGGTCTGTGTCTTTTGTGTATAAAAAGTCTGTGAATTTTCAGTTTCTTGTATAACACCATGTCTGATAAAGAGAGCAAGGACTCTGGAAAGCGACTATCAAATATACTCAGTTACCTCTAGAAGGGATCTCCTGATTTCTTCACTCTTCTAATATTAATACATAGAGAGACTCATGGCCTCAGCAGCATTGCCTCAGGAGAATCTCTTCATTCGTTAATATCCCTAGTAAAGCCATTGCATGGGAAATGTGGTGTTACATGACGGCCATTCAGAATATTGAGGGACATGGAATCGTATAGATTTGGAAGCATTCATTCAGGAATTGCAGAAGAATGGAGGCCTCTCTTTGGTCACTGTCTGCTCTTGCTCTAACAATAATAAATAGCTACGAACCTTTCTTCCATTATGTTAGGGAATTGCAGCTCATATCTAAATATCTAAATATCTAATCAGACAAAAAGATGTCAGAGCAAATAAATTCCACTCAAACATCCAAAGTCCAACATCCCCAAGGTGGCAGAGTCTAAGACTACTTCTAGGCCTTCAGCAAAGCCCACCAAAAAGCAGGGTGGAATTTGTTGCTAGAGACCCAGGTTGCTTCTGCTGAGGAGAGTTCAAAAGCAAATGCAAGTGTGAGAGAAAGACAGAACAAAAAAGGGAGTAGAGATGGTACCAGACAAAGGGTAAACAAAGGACAGACAAACCGAGGTCTAACAAGCCGGGTTCATATGCCAGGAGAGTACAGATAAACCAAATCTGACCTGGAGGATCTACTACCTGCCCGTAACAATTTCCAACATCCCTAAATCCTTCTGTAATATCCGATAAGGGTCCATCTAAACACCAATGATTTACAGTCTGTATTAGATGCAGATTTTCAAAACAGTCAAAAAAGCGGCTACAAAACTATCCCCATAGACCCCATAGACCATTTTTTAAATTCAGATTTAAAAAATGGCGTATTTTAACATGTTTAACATGTTGAATAACCCGCTGTATTCCTGGTCAAAAAACGCCTCTCAAACATTTCTATGTCAGTACCTCTATGTCATAGAGGTAAATGGGACTTGTTTTCGGACTGTAAATCTGGCTAAAAAAAAAAATAACCTAAAATTCACATTGAAAACTCCAACAAAACACTTGTCAGTTGAAGCGGTTTTAGGATTCTGAATCCAATGAGTATTTTGACATATTCTGTGTGGACGTACCCTTACCCTACTCTGTGTTGATAACACTCCAGAGCTTCAAAACATACTTTGGCTCTGCACATATAAAATATATTCTGAAAAACACAAGCATAGGTGCACACTGAAAAGGCAATAGCATACATCTAACACAAATACATGGCACACTAAAGACAAAGTAAACCTCAAGGTATATAGAAAATATTGAAATGCATTATGCTGGGGGAAAATATGAAAACCTGGGACTCTTAGTTTCAGTATTTGTCAAAGATTGTTTTAAAGCTCCCCCCCCCAATAGCGCAAGGGGACCCAACAGTGGTCCCTACACAAATATTTCCCTCACTAGGGTAATCCGATGCAATTTCAGGGTTGTAGGAACTAGAAAAATTAATACCCTGCCTGTTTAAAAGAGCAGCAAGTGCAGAAAGGGCCAATGAGATCCCCAAATCTCAAATGAATACAAAAATTTTTTGGGCTTGCACATATAAAAATATTCTGAAAAAACCCCAAGCAAGGGCCACTAAAAAGGGCAATTTTTAAACATTAATACAAATACAGTGGCACAAAAAAGACTAAGAAAAACCTCAAGGATATAGAAATATTGGAAATGGATTATACACTCCAGAGCTTTGCATCATCAGGAAATAGTGCAGTTCCACTCTGTAAGTCGTCTACAAGGTCATTAAGAAATATATTGGAACATATCAATCATAATATTTAACAAGATAGCAAACTTTAAATCAACAAACTTTATCTGCAGGCATTAAATGTCCTAGGGGGAGAAAATTGGGGAATCCCTTGTTGAGAAAGTCTGGGGGTTCTTGTAACATAACTACAGAAAAAACATGCAATGTCAATCATCTGCCCCTAAGCAAGTAAGATATGGCGTGTATTAAAAGAGGCATGGGCTCGCGGACAAGGATGTATTCACCCCTGTAAAAAGCATTGGTCACCCACTTAAATAGCTTTCCTTCGGGCTCCCCTTTTATAGAAAAGATGTAATGGATAGAGAGATGCAAAGACCAACCAAACCCTTTTAAAAGGGGAATGGAGCATCTTTGTTATGGTAGTTTGAGCGATTTTATCGACAAAGTTTTAAATCGGCATGGTTTTTTTTGGTAAAAGGATTTTTTCGATCAGCGATAATTTTGGTGAAAATCTGCTCATAATTTATTAATATCGCGCCCTTTCGGGGCTTTCCCGACATTTTGGCCCACCAATCAGCTTTCAAAATAGAGCGGTGAATGTGTTGCGCTCATGCTGGGGTTGTATGGGTTTTGATTGGCTGGAAAAATCACATGACCTGTTTAACATAGAAAGCCCTTCCTGTTCTGCCTCAGTGTCTCTCAGCGTTTTATCAGTTGGACGTGCGCTCTGCCCGGGCCAAACTACCAGCGAAATCTACTATTTTTGAAAGAGAAACCCTACTATTAGGCTGTTATTAGATTTTGACACTGGAAATTTTTTGTGTTAGCTAGAGAATTTTAAAAGCACATCTACCGCTGTAAAGTCCGGGGGGAACCGGGGGGGGGGGGGCCCCGGGGGCGAACACAGACAAGTTTATAAAGAATACTGGGTAAATTTTTACCCAAGACTTAGGGGCCACATGTTGAATCCCGCCGGGTCGAGGGCCCCTTTTTTCCCCCATTTTCCACGGAATCTGGCCATTTATGTCCAGCCCGGGGGGCGTCATACATACAGTAAAATCCGCCCGCCTCCCGGATGAGGCGAAGTGCGGGGACATGGGCGCTGTGCGGGGCTGGCCCCATGCTTCCCGTCCGAGGAATCACTCATACATGGGGTAAAAGTCCGCCGCGCCTCGCCAGTGTGGGGGGGTGCAGGCGGGGACTTGGGGCCCGTGCGGGACTGCCCCGAGAATCTGTTCCGATGCAGACGGGCGGGACGGCGAAAAATCATTCCAATGTCGGTGCGAAGTTGAAGCAAAAATCGCCTTTAAAAAGGGCTTCAACTTTTTTTTTGGTTTAAAATCCTCCGTCCGGGGCGAAGTGGGGCAGGATTCGAACATGCGAGGAAGGGATAGAAATCGTATCAGAAACCCGGGCCCCGCTCCGTGCAGCAGGAGTGGTTTCCCCAAAAAATCCCCTTTTTAAAAAAGGGCGGAAACATTCCAAAAGAGTAAATGTACAAAAAACACTTTTTAAAAAAATAAAATCATTTTCCCCAAACTCTAAAAACGGCACAATATCAAAAATAGATATTGGAAATTGCCGGGAAATACAGAAATTCAAATTCTAAAACCTTTTTCCTTTGGTCGGCATAAACCACCAATCAGAAAGAAGCGACAAACCCCCATTCTAACCTATGGAGGGTTTGGCCAATCAAATGGAGGAAAAAAGCCCATTCTACCTATGGGGGGAGTTTGGACCAATCAGAACCCAGGGCGGGACATTTCAAAATACAGTAAAAAGGCTGCAAAGAGCTGTTGGGCGAGCTAGGGGGGGCTCCCCTACTGGGCCCAATCAAAAAAAAAAAAAAGGCGAAAAAAGCCCCTTCTACCCTAGGGAGAATTTAGCCAAATAAAAAGGAGCGACAAAGCCCCATTTAGCCTATGGGGGAGTTTGGACCAAATCAGAATCCACGGCGGGACAGTTCAAATACAGAAAAAAAGGCTGCAAAGACTGATTGGCTGACTAGGGGGGGCTCGCTAGCTCAGCCAAAAAGCGCAGATACTTCTCATAAGTTTTTGGGGAAAAAAAAATTCGGGCGCGCCTGTGTTTGGCAAATTTAAAAGAGCCGCCGTAATTTGGCCCCAATGGGGAAGCGAGCGACGTCTTTGGGTTTTGTTCAATCTGAAATAAAACGTATAGGACCGAAATAAACATTATAACCTACACAAGTTGCACGTTTGTGTATATAAAAGGAACCCAAATAGTGGCTAACAAAAAAATATATTAATTCCTAAAAACATTTTTTTTTTCTTTATTTCGAAGCCCCAACTATTGACCTTTGGCTAACAAAAATAAAGAAAAACCTGATTTTGGGGAATTAATATATTTTTTTTTTTCCCCCCTTTATTATTTTTTTTTATATACACAACGTGACAACTTGTGTAGTTTATAATGTGAATTCGGCCTTACGTTTGATTTCGATTGCATTACAAAACCCATAGGACGTCCTCGCTCTCCCATTTCCAAATTACGGCGGCTCTTTAAAATTAGCCAATCACAGAGGCGCTCGAAATTTCTTTTCCCATAGAACTCTATGAGAAAGTACTCGCGCTTTTTTGGCTAAGTGGACAGCCCCGCTTTGCTTCCCAACCAATCAGCTCGTTTCTGCCTTTTTACTGTTTTTTGAACTGTCCCGCCTTTAAATAATGTTGGTCCATTTTTCTCCAAGGCTAGAATGGGGCTTTGTCGCTCCTATTCTGATTGGTAAATTCTCCTCCATAGGATAAAATGGGCATTGTCGCTCCTTTTTCTGTTTGGCTGGTTTATGCCGGGACCAATGAAAAAAGAGCTTAAACAATTTAAATTACTTTTTTTCCCCGGGAAATTCTCTATATTGCAATTCCCTGATGTAGCGCGGGTTGGGGCGACAAAGCGTTGTTGGGGTTTTTTAACTGCTTTATTTTTATAAAATTTGTTCTGCTCTTTATCTGATAATTTTTACACTTAATAAAAAATTTTTTTTTATTTAAAACTTAATGCCCCACGGGGTGAGGCCGGATTTCAGTGCGCCAATCTCTCCATAGACTACAAAGGGGGAAGTAGCTCGCGCTCGATTTGGGTGGGGAAACCAAGCTCCCCCAGCTCGCCAAACAGCTCTTTTCGTCTTTTTAAAATTTTTTTGAATTTCCCCCGTGGATTTTGATTGGTCCCAAACTCCCCATAGGATGAAGGGACTTTGTCGCTCCTTTCTGTTGGTGGTTTTTTGCCGACCAAAGAAATAGGTTTCAGAATTTGAATTTCTTATTCCCCCGGGAATTTTCCCAAAATCATATTTCTTGATATTGGCCTTCTAGAGTTTGGGAAAATGGTTTTTTTTTTTTTTTTATGTGTATTTTTTAACATTCAGCCTTTTTTGCACTGTTTTTTGCCCTTTTAAAGGCAATTTTTTTGGAATATACTCCCGTGCACGGAGCGGAGCGCCGAGATTTCTGCGCGATCTTGATCCGCTTCCTCCTGTTTTCCATCCTGCTTCACTTCGCCCCGGGGCCCGGGGGATTTAGACCAAAAAAAACCAGTCTGCTTGTCGGAGCTGCCGAGCGCCGCGATTTGGGAGCCGCATGGGAATGCCTCGGACTATACGACGCGCCGCTCCCGCCCCGGAACGCCTACACCGCGCCCCACCGCGCCCCGCCCCCCATGCCCCCCCTTCTGCGGACGCAGCCCAAAAAGGGGGGCGAACGCGCGTCCGACAGCGGGATTGGGCTGGGAGGCGCAGTGTACGCCAGAAAACTGGGTAAAGCCCTTCAACAGTCGCCCTTTTGTAGACATTGCACTCAATATCTTCAATATTAACAGTTTGCTTTGAAATATATCCTGATATTGGGAGCCCAACTTATATTGGATACACACATTCTAGTAACGCAGGTCTCTTTGTTTGGTGCAAAACTCCCCTTTTATTTTCAGTAACATTTAGAGGTGTTCTTTTCAAATTTTTTCCCCTTCCCCCCTTTGTTGATATATCCACCTTGATAAATTAGAAAACCCCAATTTTGTAGTCAGCACAGGTCGATAGGTGCCAAAAATACCTTGTATCATCCCCAATCTTAACAGATACTGTTTTTTGACTTTGGGCACTGCAGCTTTTTTCATTTAGATAGCGTGACTTTATCTGATAACAGCAATTTTATATCACCCCAGGTGAAATTGAAAGGGGGCCAAAAACACCTTTTATATACAAAACATAACAGATACGTGTTTTTTTGCACTTTTGCCCAGCCCAAATTTTTTAAATTTGAATCCACAATTTTGTTTTGATTAAGGGGTTTGAAATAGCTGGATTTGCCGTCTTTTAATAAGCTTTCCAAAACGATTCCGTACCTTCTCAAATTTTTTTATTTCTTAACATGGGCCCAAATTCAGGTGGTAAAACGACAAAGAGGGGGGGGGGCACATGGAGGTAGGGTACAAAAGGGGCTCCCTTTCCTCGGCGTCAACACGCAGCCAGCGGATCTCATTGCAGGACCCTCAGGCCTGTCCTCGCTGGGTCAGGGCCCTGTGAATCTAAGTAACGAACATCGTCGCCAATCTGTTCTTCAGTGGTTAATGCAACCTGCATCCAGCAGTCTTACCTCCTCGTCCTCCCAGTCACGGCCACAAATGTCATCATCAGAATCGTCATCCGTCCAATATGAAGCGAAGGCAGCCCAAATGTCAACTCGTGTACCCACCACTGTGATTAATCCATTTTCTGAAGACCTCTTTGATGACAAAATGCGGTTGGGGTCAGAAGGCATGTTAAAAGATCAAGAGGATGATTTAGTCTGCTCTGACGCCCAGTTACTGATGAAATCAGAGGAGGTGAAGGAAGCCGGTCAATCGGCAAAAATCCCGGGCTGTCGGCAACGCCTTGCAGTGCCCCTTGCCTGTAGCCTGCAGCTTCTGGATGCAGAAAGTCAGGACGACCAAGTCACCTGTGTTGATGATGATGATGATGACATTGCGGATCCATCCTGGTCTTTTCCGCAGAATTTGCTTGCGAGCGCTTCATCAGTGGACGAGGAGGAAGACGATGGGGTAGTGTCAATACGGGTCCCGCCACAAAAAGGGAGAGGGCGGTCGCAGAAGTCCGCTGATATGATTCCGCCAGCCACGGTCAGCGCAAACCCCGCTCCTCACTTATCGCCGTCAAAAAGGTCCAGGACCTCTCAAGCCTGGGCCTTCTTTGAGCAAGCCTCTGATTCACCCAGCGATGTCATATGCCGCCTTTGCCGTAAACGCATAAGTAGAGGCAAGAACCTTAGGTGGTTAACCACCACCAACATGTCTAGTCACATGCAGCGAATGCATGAGTTGAAATGGAGGCAACACTTGGCCAAAAAAGGCCAGACCGACGCCGGGCCTCCAACCACTGTCACACCCTCTGTCTCCGCCTCCTCCTCCTCCGCCACCACCAAGTGTTCCTCAGCTGCCCATGTCTCTCAGAGTCATGATCAGGGATCAGCCTCCGCTCAGCCTCCACCGTCGCCCGAGTACCACCAGCACCACCAGAGACCCATCCTACCCCTTCTCCTTCCGCCAGTTTGACGACCTGCACGCCGTACAGCGGCCAGTCTAGCAGCCAGCCTTCTGTCTTCCAGGTTTGGGAGCAGAAGAAACACTTTAACCCAAACCATCCCAAAGCCAAAAGCCTGAATGTCGGCATTGCCAGGCTTTTGGCCTTGGAAATGTTGCCTTTCCGTCTGGTGGACACAGATGGGTTCCGCCACGTCATGGCCCTCGCTTGCCCCCAATACCAGATGCCGAGCAGGCATTTCTTTGCCAAAAAATCCGTCCCTGCCCTGGCCAGCCACGTGTCATCTAAAATTTCAAGCGCGTTGTCTGCATCTGTGTCCGGAAAAGTCCATCTGACCACCGACACATGGACTAGTAAGTACGGCCAAGGCCGCTATATCTCTGTGACAGCTCACTGGGTGAGCTGGGTGGATGTCTCTGGGGGTGACGGTGGCTCTCAGGCTCGGCGCACGCTCTTCAACACTGGAGGGATGGTGCAGGGTTCTGTCCCCCAAGGTCCTCTGGTGGCATCACGTGCCCAGAGAAACCAGGCCGTGTTGAAATTAATCTGCCTTGGAGACCGTCCACACACAGGTCAGGAGTAGTGATGAGCGATTATGTTGACTATCGTCATTGTTTCAATAGTCGGTATCGGCAGTTATCTAGACGATTTTCGATAGTCGATAACGATTTCGCCCATGACCATTAAAGTCTATGGGAGAGGAAAAAACACCTTTTTCTTACACCCAAACGGGCTGGAGAACTGGAATTAACATCCACAAAATCAAAT
>JAODAL010038729.1:0-38850 GCA_025379985.1 Phyllomedusa bahiana
CCATCTGGAGGCAACTGTGCGCTGACTGCGGCATTGATCAAGGCCTGCCACCCCCGGCCTCTTATCCCTGGCAAGAGTTAGAGCTTTTGTTTAGATTTTGTTTACAGTAATTAAAAGAAAAAGAAATGCATTTTAGGGTATGTTCACACTGTGGTTTTTGGGCCGTATTTTAGCACGTTTAATGTGCTGGAAAACGGCCCAAAATCAGCCTCAGACAAGCTTCAAATCTTCCTTCACTGAATATAATGTACTGTATATACTCAAGTATAAGCCAACCCGAGTATAAGCCGAGGCACCTACTTTTGCCACAAAAAACTTGGAAAACTTATTGACTCGAGTATAAGCCTAGGGTGGAAAATGCAGCGGCTACTGGTAAACTTCAAAAATAAAAATGGATACCAATAAAATTACATAGGCAGGTATAGGCAGTTTAATGTCCCATAGGCAGCTTTGTGTCCATTATAGGCAGATATATGTCCCCCATAGGCAGGTTATAGACAGGTATATGTTCCCCATAGGCAGGTTATAGGCAGGTATATGTTCCCCATAGGCAGGTATATGTTCCCCATAGGCAGGTTAGAGGCAGGTATATGTTCCCCATAGGCAGGTTATAGGCAGGTATATGTCCCCAAGCAGCTTAAGGCAGTTATGCCCCATAGGCAGGTTAGGCAGATATATGTCCCCATAGGGCAGGTTATAGCAGATAAATGTCCCCCAAGCAGTGTAATAGGCTGTTATGGCAGGAATTTGTTCCTATAGGCAGGTAAGCTACTCCCTTGTTTCAGGGTTTAAAAAAAAAAAAAAAAAAAAAAAAACGCACTTACCTCACTTCCTCGCCGCTCCGAGGCTCACCACGTGCTATGTCTTCTGGCACAGGTTGCGTGATGTCATCAGGACGTGCAGGCAGCGTGATGACACAGCACGCTGCCTGTGTCAGATACTCCAGACAGCCACAAGTCTGCGGCCGTCCGGAGTCCACTGCAGAGCAGGGAGCGCTCGCTCTTTGCTCCGCAGTGGTATCTTCACCTACATGCGCTCCCTGAGGAGTCGCATATAGCAGAAGTGTCCCTGCCGGCGCCCAGGCCGTTGCAGCGCCCGAGCACCGAAAGTGACTCGAGTACAAGCCGAGGGGGTATTTTTTAGCACATTTTTTGTGCTGAAAAACTCGGCTTATACTCGAGTATATACGGTAAGTGTAATAGTGAGCTGTTTTTGGATGCAATTAGGGCCAGGAAAATAAGGGTTCGTTCACACGGCATTTTTGGATCCGAAAATTGCATCCAAAAACGTAGCGGCGATCGGATCCCAAACTGATCCAACACGCTGCTGCTTGTTTGGATACGTGTTGGATGCAACAGGATTACACTCTATAGTTATAGGGCTCCTGCTGCGTTTTTCGGACCAACCTTGCTGTGTAGGCACAGCCTAAGGCTATGTCTACACTGCAATGGATTTTGGTCGGTTCTTCAGCAGATTTCAATCAGAAAATCTGACCGTACCCAGTGCTGTGTAGACTTCGATAGAAAATCCGTGTTGTAGTCTACACGGCACAAATTTTTTTAAACGGGGTTTCCCAAAAACCAAAAGTCCGAACATGAAATTCTCCGACGACGTTGATTCCCGTCAGCCCAGTGCTGGGCCGCCAGGAATCTGAAACCACTGAAAAAACAGCAAAAAAAAGTGGTGTGGGGGGTTCCAGCAATGTGAAAATCCATCTGATTTTGGGGGGTATTTTAAAATTTGCTGGTAATATAGCCAAGGGAAGCATTCTTGAGGCCTTTTTTGCTCATAAAATCTTTTAAAAAAGCAATGAGAATAGGATTTTTTTCAAATACTCTTCAAAAACCCCTCAAAGGGTGTTTTTTTTGAAGCGAAAATTTTTATACTTCAAAAATTTGTGTGAACATATCCTTTAACCCTTTAAAGGGTTGTTTTACTACAAGGATTGTTTTTTATTAAAGATCTTGAAAAAACAAGTCATTTTTGCAATAATGCCTTTAAACATATCCACATTCTGAGATACCCCCCTTTTGTATGGGTGCCTCACTCTTCAGGTGCTAAGCACAGACCTTTTTGATCCCCAAAAGGCTGCCAAAACGGGTTTGCATACACAGACCGGATTTTTCTGCAGACATAAAACCAGTAAACACCCCCTGAATTCAAAATGAACCCAAGAAAACGGACTGGGGTAGAGGAAACAAGTAGGAGAAAACCCTCTTTAAATATCATAAAAAAATATGTTTTTTTTTAAGGAACCACCTGGGGGAAGGAAGATTTGACTTTGTCTGTACCCCTGCAGCTAATGGTTTTAAAAAAAATATTACAGCTGTAAATTTTGCGGGGCCCTCAAAGCTTAAAAACCCCCCACATAAACAGGCAATACTTTTCATGCGTGACCCCATTTAAAAATTTCCTGAAAAAGTCGAACATGCACAAACAATTCCTGATACTGTTGCTTTTCGGTTTTATATTTAAAAAAAAAAGAACAAGTTTTTTTTTAAAAGTGGTTGTCCTTTTCTTAAAAGGGGTGTTCTCACCAGGATTTAATATGTACAATTGTTAAACTCTCAATAATTACAGCTCCAATATAACCCGGGACCCTTGCGCACAACCCGATTGTTCTTTTGGACTTCTGAGTACAGTCAAAATGTGTTTCACTTACTCAACTCCCAAGAACAAAAGGGAGTGTCTAACCCCAACTTTAAAAGGGCCCGTTCCTAAATAGGTCACCCCACGACAACTTTGACGCATACTGTCCCTTTACAATATGCACAAATAATCAGGGAAATCCACAGATAATTTTCGTAAAACAAAATTTACTGATCCAAATACAAAGATAAAACTAAACATGCATCCCTACACGATTTCAGACCACGGGGGCCTTCTTCATGGTCTTTAGGGCAGTTTGGGTTTTCTTGCCTTTTGGGTTCCAAAGCTTCATCAGTTAAAAAAAAACCCCCCATCCACCTCCCGTCGCCATATTTTTTCCCCCCCTTTGTCGAATTTTGGGGGGTTGTTAATAACATGCACACTCTGGAAATTTTTAAGCTCCAGTTAATTGGTTTGCAAGGACACGGGGAAATTTAAATGCGTTTTAAAATGATAACATATTGGGTCGACATGAAAGGGTTTTGCTTCTTGCACAGCCCTTGGCTAAGGAACATTTAAACACATTGTACTTTAAATACAACTGCCCTGCGATATAATCACATAACATTTAGGCGGCACTACATTTAAAAACCAGACCTGGTTACACAGACTTCTTCCATCAACAGCATTGCCCCCAACTACAAAAAAATGCAAAAAAATAAAAATGTGAATAAGCCTGGTTAAAAAAAAAAAAAAAAATGAACAGCAAAACTGTCTTACTGGTTAAAAGGGGGTTGAAAAAAGGGGGAACACTATTTCTATTTATTTTGCATTTTTTTCTTACGTTTTAGGCTAGTTTCACTGTTTTTTGGGGACGTATTTTTGGGGTAAAATTGCAGCGCAATTATATCCAAGCCGCCCTGCAAATCGGCATCGGACAAAAACCAATGAAAAAAAAATCCAAAAAAAAGGGTTTTTTTTCCAGTGCATGTCAAAAACAGCTAAAAAACCAAAGGTTTTTGCGGTTTTTTTTGGGTTTTTTTGGGAAGACGCAAGCCGGGGGGTTCAATAGTACAATTTTCCCGCCTTTTGTTTTTAGCGTTTAAAAAAAAAGGAAAAAAAAAGCAAACCCGGAAAACCCCTTTAAAAATCTATGGGAACTGTTTCAGTGGTTTTTTAGGGTTTTAAAAAAAAAAAAAAAAACCAAAATGTGTGAGGAGCCCTTTTATAGCTCTCTTCTTTTTTTTTTTTTTTTTTTTTTTTTTTCTTTTTACACTATGGGGAGCCAATTTTTTAAAAACCATAAGTGCCTTTTGGTAGTTTATGTTTAAAAAAAGCCCATCTTTTTTCTGGGCTAACCCCACAATTTTTGGCCCTTTCGCCCAAAATTTTTTCTTGAACCAAAAAGGGGCCCGGCTCCTATTCTTTTAACAAACGCCTCCCCGGGGGCCCCCCATTTTATTTCCCAAAAAAAAACCCAAAAAAAAAAATTTTTACTTTTTTAAAATTTCATACCCCCGGGGAAACCTCCAAACCCCAACATGGATTTTTCAAATTTTGGGGGGGGGAATTAAAAAAAACAAAATCCACTAGCCCCAAATAGCCTTAACAACCCCCCTTTAACCCCAAAAAAAATCCTTTTTTTTTTCCCCCCCCAACCCCCCCCCCCCGGGGGGGGGGCTTTTTCCCCCCCAACCCCCCCCCCGCCCCCCAAAAGCACAAAACCCCCAAAACCCCGGGGGGGGCGTCATAAGGGGCCCCCCACCCCAAAAAATTTGGTAAAATTTTTGGCCCTTTTTTCCCCCCCCAAAAACCCAAACCCTCAAAAAAACCCCAAAACCCTAAAAACAAAGCCCTTAAGGGGCCCACCCCCTTAAATACACCACCCCAAAAACCAACGAAATCCCCCAAAAACCCCTCCAAAACCGACTGCCCACCCAATTCAAAAAACCCCCCCAACCCCCGGGGGAAAAAAAACCAAACATTTTTTGCAACACCCCCCCGCCCCCCCCCAACCGGGCCCCCGGGGGCCCCCCCCCCAAAAAACCAAACCCCCACCCCCAAAAACAACCCCCCCCCCAAAATCCCACCCCAAAAGAAAATCCAGCCAAAAAAAAAAAAAAAAAAACCGGGCAAACCAGACCATAACCCAAAACACAAAATCCCCAAAAACGCCGGGAACAAACCCCCAAAACCCCCCAAAAAGGGGTTCTGCAAAACCTAAAAACACAACACAACCCCCACCAAAAAAACAAACCCCCAAACCCCCCCACCACCTCCCCCCCACCGCAAAACCAACCCCCCCCCAAAAAAAAACAGGTTACCCCCCCCCTTCCCCAAGGGAAAAGGAAAAATCCAAAAACTTTTGGGGAACCCAAAAAATGGGCCGTTTTTCCCCCCAATTTGCCAGTTCCCCAATTAGAAACCAAATAGGCCCCTTTTTCCAAATCCTAAAAGAACCTAAACACCCCAAAAAACGTTCCACGCCCTTTTGCAATTTTGGGTTAAAGGCCTGTAAAAAAAAACCCCAAACGGCAGGGGAAAATTTTTTTTAAAATGGGCACCCAAAAGAAAAAACCAAAAAAAGGGGGCTTAGCATAAAAAAAGCAGCATATTTGATGCACTACTTTAGGCAAATTCAAAATTTCAGCCTGGCATCAAATGGCAAATTTTTTTGTGACGACAGTTCATTTATATAGAGAATAAGGCCAACAGATTTTTTTGTGCAAAAAAAACCAAAAAAGTCAGCCTTATCTTTTTTCACATATTTCAAGCAATATAAAGCGTTCTTTGATTTTTTTTTTATTGTGTGATTTTTTTATTTTTTTTTTGTTTTTTTTATAATTTTTTCCTCTAATGCAAGATTTTCCTGCTTGTCCTGACTTCCTGTGACTTTTTAGAGCATGAGAATTGATTTTTTGGGGGTTCTTTCAGATTGTGAGTCTGCCCCCAACAAAACCCGATATTGTGAAGAAAACCCCCTCCTCCCCCAGTGCAGAAATAGTTCATTTCCCATTTACCTTTTTTTTTTTACTAGTCTGCTGTACATATTCTTTTTTAAATTCCTACAAGAAAATAGAGCAATCACTAAGTCATACCTTTTTTTTAATTACACGTAAGCGATAATACTCAAAATAATTTTATGAGGGCACCCTCTCTTATATATAGCATATCAGATCAGGGCCCAAATCATTTAAACCCTTTACAAACACCGTTATTTAAATTCAAATCATAAAAAACTGCCCTTGCTCAATTGATCCAAATTTTAATCCCCAGAACCACTTTGGGGCCGGGCTGAACCAAACAAAATTTTGATGTGGGGCACCCCTCTTGATGGCATGTGGGTCGTGCCCAAAGTAAATTAAAAACCCTTTTAAAAAAACACCAGTTCTATTTTTTATTATTTTGCACTCTTTTATACCTACAGCACAGTTGGATGCATTTCTTTTCAGTTTTCCCTTCTTTACATATTGAGTGTTTACAGATGTTATTGTTCTCAATAAACTTTTCAAAAATTTAAAAAAAAAAAAAAAAAACCCCCATTTTATTCAAATCATGAAAACTGCCCTCTGCCCACTTTGATCCCCAGTTTTAAATGCCCAGAATAAAATTGGGCCAGGCGGGAGTAAGTGAATTTTGATGTGGACACCCTTTGGAAAAGAAGGTAGGGGGATCAGGGGGCCAAAAAGTCACAAAACCCTTAAATTTAGTTTTGGGGTTTCCCCCGCGGATGCCTATTTTATGCCAGCTGTTATTTTTCCCAGGGGGGTTTAAACGGGTTTTTCCTTGGCCCCCATTCACTGTAAAACGTATTTAAGCTGAAAATTTATATTTATTATCCCCCTAAAAAAAAAAAATAATTTTTTTGCTGGAATAAGGACCAATTTCACCCGAAAAGAAACGGGCAATAAAAACCCAACTTCACTTATTTAGTGATTTCGGCTGTTTCACATTAATTGTATTTTTTAATTTTTTAATGGAGCTATGAGAGATTTGACAGATCAAAAAAAATTCACCGGGTTTTCTTTTTTTTTCTTTTCCAGAAAGAGCTGGGGGACTAACTATTCCGCTAAAAAAAACCTAGTGGAACCCTGGAAGAGGGGAGACTAGCGACAGTGTGAATAGGACCTAGTGGAGGTATTTTTCTCAGGAGGCACAATATGGCGACACATGGAGTGGCAGGTATTCCACATGACATTTAGCATCAGCAAAATTATAGTAACCAGCAAGGTGGGTTTGGTTAAAATTTTAAAAAAAAAAAAAAAAAAAAAAGTTTCAAACGTCACCATTCTTATTCATAGCATCCTCATCATCATAGCATCATTCATGCTATGAAATAAAAACGGTTATGTTTTTGTTGCCCTTGGCATATGTTTTACTTCTATATGGAATACAAAACTTTTTTTTTACATTTTAACCAAACTCACCTTGCTGGATACTACATTTTTACTGTGCACTTTCCGTTTTCGAGAACAAAACGATCTGTGCAGGGTTTGGTGCCACAATAGGATGGGTGAAATGGTCTTTTTAGTATTTTGCATGAGCCCTTAAAATACAGGGATCCTCTGGCAAAAATAACAAAATTTCGTTAGGGAGCTTTAGAAAGTCATGTGTGTTTCGACAGGCCATTTTATGATAAAATACACCAACAAAATTTGGGGTTTCAGGTTCCACTCTGGGGGCCCCAAACCCTTTGGGGCCCCCGTAAGGGTATGTTTCTGTTTTTGGCCATTTTTAGACTAAATTGGATCATGTTTTGGCCCAAAGGACCCGACACGCAATTTAAAAATTTGGGAGTGTGATTTCACACTGCTTTCAATGTAAACACGCACCTGCGTGTTGGATGCGTTTTGGATGTGATTTACGCACCTTCGGAGCGATTTTCAGATCCAAAAACGGATCCAACACGCCGTGTGAACATACATAAGTTTCAGCTTCAGAATGGAGATCCAGTCATGCACAACTCTCCATGGGAGATCAGAGTACTTCCGAACACACTACTCGCCTGTACTCAGAACCCTCATAGAACAGAATGGAGAGTCTGCCAAGCCGGTTGGTTCCCCTTCTTGACCCCCTTTCTTGGTCCCCCTAGATAGGGGGCAGGGAAGAGGGGGACCTGCACCTATCAGACTTTGATGGTATATCTTCTCTATATGCCCTCAAAGTCTATGGTGGGAAGACCACTTTTCAAAGTGCTTATTTCATACTGTGTAAGTTCTTCACACAAATAATGTTAGGGAGACAACACGTTTATGGCTTCCATTTAACATACACACCAGGATGTTTTTTATTGGATGTCGTTATATAGAATAACAGGATCCTACATTACTACATCCTTGTTTATGGTATACAGATGCATACTGGTCAAATGGAAACCAAAATGGCACTTTTGGCCTTCATCTAGCCATTTAAAGGAAATCCGTTGGCAATTTTTTTTTACTTATTAAAACAATGACCTATCGTTTAACTGATGTTTTTATGTTAAACACATTTTTTAGGAATTTTTTGGTTATTTTTTTAAATTTTCCGTATCACCTTGAATTTTTTTTAAATAATTCAAAATAATGTCTGCACTTCCTGTTTTTAGAGAAAATTTTCAGTAGTCTGTCATTACCCGCATAGGCGGGGGGAAGACCAACTAAAAAGTGATCCCAAATTTTTTATAGATAACACAGAACCCCACCAGTCACAATAGAAGATTTTTTTCCGGGCTCACCCTTTCCCCCCCCTCCTTGTACAGTGACTTCTTCCCAGGGCACAGAGCCTAGAAAACTCTCCTATACGAGTCAATGGGACACAGGTCCACAGGTTCCTATGTCCATGAAGCTGCTGTAAAGCCTCTCTCTAAATGCTGTTAAAGCAATACAGTCAAGAATGCTGTCCCCACAATCATATATAGAAGACTGGATTGAGAAATCTACAATCAGAAAATAAAAACGGCTAAAGAAAAGAATATGGTCGGGGTCCTGATTTAATAAAAAAAAAAATTGGCGACAGATTCCCTTCAATACTGAATCAGTCCTATTGACTTCTGTAAGAGAGTTTTCTGGGCATGCTCTGTGACCTGGGAAGAAGTCAGTGTGCAGGGAGGTTGAGCTGTGACATCTCCTATTGTGACTAGAGGATCCTGTGTTATCTATACACATTGGTGTATCTGTGTAACCCTGCTTGTTCTGATAAAGAGCAGACTACTGAAAATCTTTCTCTACAGGACAGGAAGTGTAAGACCATTAGGCTTAGTGACCAAAGTGAAAACTGCAGGACTTAACAATTATTTAAAAATATTGAAAGTGATATGGAAAAGTTTAAAAAAAAAAAAAAACATAACCAAAAATTCATAAAAAAATGCGTTTAACATAAAAACGTGAGTTAAACAATAGGTCATTTTTTGATGACACATTCCCTTTAATCCTATGAAGTTTATGGCGGGGGCTTTCCTGGTGTACATGCTAAACGTATATCGCAAACATGATGTGTCCCTAGCCTAATAAGTCCAAATAGTGCACACCAAAGCTTCAATCACCGGTAATATTATTGATCTTTTTGTTCACTAAGAAGCCATCCATATACAAGCTTCATAAACCTGTCCCTGCAAACCGCATATTGATTCCTTACATCCGGCACCAGGTTGTTGTAGCTGGGGGTCACATCTTTCCCAGATTGTGGCACATTGAGGACGTCTGCCTTTTGTCTAGCACACTTCAGCTATTCATGACTAAGTAGCTTTATTTGCACTCCAGTTTAAACCTTGTATGAAAGACTTGCCTACTTCATAGGATCTGGATTTCCAAGACCTACGGCTTGAAATATACTGTGTCTGGTGTACGGATTCGTAACATACCATATAATAACACAAATGTCAGGAATGTGCGTGCACATTTTCTGTAGGGATGTAAGGCCATGTTCACACGGCTTAAAATGGGCCATATTTCGGTCCGTAATTACGTTCCGGAGTGCGCAAATTACGGGCTGAAAACGCCCCATTCATTACGGTAATTCACAGTTCTCATAGAGAACTATGGATTACGTCTCCTCTCCCCGCTAGGCGAATACGCCGTGGGGGGAGAAAGTGACATGTGAATTACCAGCGGCGTATACGCGCCGCTAGAAATGCAAGTCTATGGGCCGGCGAATTTCCCGCCCCCCGCTCACTCCCCCGCCCCCGGCTCCCCGCTCACTCCCCCGCTCCTCGCCCCCGGCTCCCACCTCACTCCCCGCGCCTGCCTCGCCCCCGTCCACGCGGCGTAATTGCGGGGCGTAATTACGTCCCGCAGTTAAGCCGTGTGAACATAGCCTTAAAGAGATTGTCTCCAGAGGGTTAGGTCTGACCATGCTGAAAACATGAATGTTGTCATGTATACGCTGTATACAAAGTGTCAGCCACACGTGCAATGTTTTGAGCATACGTTTGACATCCGTTTTTGCTTTTTTGTTTTCTTGTAAACTATATTCTCTAGTTGGCTGTCACCTATTTATTCTGTAATTTGATTGAGTAAAGTGTCACAGACAGCGTCTCCAACCCAGGAATTGGCTGTTTTTGCTGGGGGTAGCATTCTTTATCACTACATTTTCCTCGCACTGGACGCTGCAGTGAAAATGTAGATTTACATGACTGACAAATAAGACTTTACATGACCGACAATCGAATAAGACTTTACTTGACCATCATTCGAATAAGACTTTACTTGACCATCATTCGAATAAGACTTTACTTGACCATCAATCGAATAAGACTTTACATGACCGACAATCGAATAAGACTTTACATGGGGTCGCTAAAAGATGTCTTTTGCTTAAATGGCTGGACCAAAATGTACCTACTATCCCCATGGTGATAGAACAAACTAAAGTATAAGTGATCGCTGATCGATTATACACAGAACGGCATAAAGAAAAAATGAAAAAAAAGACAAAACTTCTTCAGGAAATGGAGAACGTATCTAGAAAAATTCTACACGCAATTTGTGATAAGTTAATATAAAACTTTTCAATATACTAGATGGTTCCTGTCGGAGGCCCACATGGTGTCCTTGGGTCGTTTGCAACAACTGAATAATACTTGAGTGTTTAAAATCTCACTAACTTAGCATTTTATATAACTCTCCGTTGGAGCTCACATGATGAAAATGGGAGGGAGTCGCAAATCCCTCTATTCCTGGCTATGAAGTTATTTGCATTTAAGAATTTAGCAACAAGGACAGTCTTTGGGTATGTTCACACGACATAATGTCAGTCTGTACTTTGGCGTGTAGTTGCCCTTCAATACGCCCTCATGGAAAGTTATGATTACCTGTTCTTTTCCCAGCACACAATATGCACCTGGGAAAAGAACTGACATGTCAATTCTTCCAGGCGATTACACACTAGGGAGAAGGAATGTCAGTGAGGGCTTCAGAGGGACGCGCTGGCCATCGTGTCTCTCTGAGGCTGCAGGCATATAGCGAAGTGTACAGTACGCGCCGCTATACGCCCGCACTATAATCGTCTGAACATACCCTTAGGCCCCAGCCACATGGCAGTGACAAAATGCCGGTCACATTCTGATTAAAGAAACCGGTCACATAGATTATGCCCCCCTTGCTGAGGACAGCACAAGCTAGTGTCAGACATGCTGTTTCCAGCGCTGTGTCCCTTATTCTGTAATATGCTGTAGTTTTAGAGCATTTAGTGCTCAAATCTGCAGCAAGTAAAGAGTCCTATAAAGAGTCAGTTTTTTCAAGCCCCGCCCACCTCAACTGATAAACCTATTACTTTGAATAGGTAGAAACGTGAATAACTGTCAGTGGGCGGGGATAGCCGTTGGTGGGCGGGGCTAACACCTGCTCATGAATAAGATTTGAGGGGTAAATGCTCTACAACTACAGCATCTTACAGAATAAGGGGCACAGCGCTGGAAACAGCAGGTCTGACACTAGCTTGTTCTGTCCTCAGCAAGGGGGGCATAAACTATGTGAGACGAAGAGTGAGAAGTGATAAGTTTACAATGGTTCTGGCTTCTTACACAGACAGCCCTGGGGCTACTCTAGGCCCCCAGGACTGACTGTGGAGACGTTCCCCAGGTTCTGTCAGGTCACCGGAGTCCCAATCACCCAACAGAGCAGGGGAAAGCCCTTTGATTATGCCATGGTCAGTTACCACAGCAATCAAAGGGTTAAGCGCCAGGGAGCTTAGGTTTTCCCCACTTCCTGGTGCTTGCAGAGGCTGCGCTGGAAACAAGGTTGTGAAGTACAGCTCTGTTCTTTGCGCAGCTGCGGCGCTAAGAGCTGCAAAACCTGAAGACGTTGCTGCAGACGAACGACCTGAAATGCCCGCCGTCTTTTGGTCGTTAACAGGTTGAAGGTGTTTTCTCACCATGCAGGTTCACAGAGCCACAGCCAGCTTTAGACTCACACTTCCTGGTTATGCTGTGTGTGGGACTATAGCAGTGATCGACATATCACCTCTGGTATTCTAAGCTACTTCTGTTATACCGATATGACTGTAGGACATTTATAAAGTGTACTACATGAAGCTAATGAGCTCTAAACAGTAAAAGCTTATCATTTAGTTATGTAAGCAAACTCCGTTTCTAGAGAAGTCTGCAAGGAGTGTCTCCCCATGGATGGAATGATTGACTGATGGCAGCTTGGAGAAATGAAAGATAAGAGAGAGCAGGGAGAGGTAGTTGGAAACTTGAGAAACCTGTGTGCTCCAAGAGGACTTAAAATCTTCTTCATCTCCTGACCAAAGCAAAATCAAAACAACAATGTATTTGGTAATAGTCTTCTTTTACCTTTCCCTACATGTTAAAAGCTAATCATTGTAGTGAGAAAACCCCTTTAAGTGAGACCTATACATGCACCTGGCCATCCACATGATGTAAAAATAAATGTAATCCATTAGACCAGACCACTGGCTTTCATTGTTCCTTAGTTTGTTACTGACAATCAAGTTGGGGTACTTTTGCAGGTCTGCATCTAAGCTTCCCTTCGTACTTGCTTAATGAGTATTCAGCACCCTTGTCGCTGTCAGCGTTGACTTTATTGGACCACTTTTTGTAGATTATAACCACTGCATACCAGGAACATCCCACAATACCTTGTCCTTTGTCAAAGTAGTTCAGATCATTACACTTTCCAATTTTTCCTGCGCCTAAGTGTATGTATTTTGGCGCGTAATTGCACTGCAATACACCTGAAATATACCCGCAATTGCGGTAATTCATAGCTCTCATAGAGAACTATGAATTACACCCGTCTTCCCTGACACGTAGTGATGATAGAAGTGAATGGGGAAGATAGAAGTGAATGGGGCCGGCCCTCTCACGCTATGGAAGTAGGCGCTGGTCAGCACGTACTTCTAAAACACCCGGCGTATTGCAGTGCATACAAGACATATTTGAGGGGCATACTTCGGGCGCATGCCCCCGCAAATACAGTAAAATCATAGCACACACTATCATAACCCGCCGTGTGAGCAGCAATATTCCGTGTGAACCAGGGGCGTAACTACCGGGGTAGCAGCCGTGACAGCTGCCCCGGGGCCCGTGCTCTTAGGGGGCCCGGCGCAGCTGCCACCACGTCCGCTACCCCGGTAATGGCGCTCCTGGGCCCGCCGGCAGTGAACTTAATGATTCACTGCAGTGGGCGCAGAGCTGAGGGGCCCGGCACATTCTGCCTCTGAACGCCCGGGCCCTCCAGGCCGAGCATTCGGATTCAGCACTGACTGGGTATAGCAGTCACCGCGCCACCCACACTGAGCACAGAGGCTGGAGTGCGATGCATCGGGGGAGCGTGGACCGAGGTAAGTAAACTATTTCTTATTTTACCTACCCATAAGTTTGCCTATATACCCCCAGCCTGCCTGCATAGTCCCCCAGCCTACCTATAAACCCGCGAGCCTGCCTATATACCCCCCAGCCTGCCTATATAGTTCTAAGTCTGCCTGCCTGAATAGCCCTATAGCCCTCGTGAAGCCTGTCTGCCTATATAGCCCCCTAAAACTTGTCTTCTTATATAGCCCCCAAAGCCTGCGTGGGGCCCCTTTAGCTACCTAAACCCTACCTATATGGCCCCTATAGCCCACCTGACCCCTGTCTACCTGTATGGCTCCCTAGAGCTACCTAAACCCTGCCTGCCTATATGGGCACTCTATTGGCTACCTAAACCTTGCCTATTTGGGGCCCCATATATCCTATCTAAACCATGCCTGCCTAAATGGACCCCATATAGCCAAGGGGACAGGTGCTGGAAAAGTCAGGATTCTAAGATATTTGTGTCTAAATCTCCAGGGACAAGTGGTTGGGAGACGTCATGATGGCGGTCTGGACGGATGCAAAACAAAGGGGAAAGTCAACGACTTATCAGAAACATCACCTGTGAGTCACAAGATATAACTACACTTTAATCACTTATATGTCTGTGTACACTGGTGTCTACCACTATATGGTCACAGTAGGGAGGAAATGTACAGTCTGCAGAGCCTGTGTACACTGGTGTCTACCACTATATGGTCACTATATGGCGGTACTATTGGTCTTTGTGTACTGATCAGTAATAGTGTAGGGGTATTATTCAGTCACTTTGTGGTCATGTTCTGGCGGTATAATCAGGTTCCTATGTAATAGGGTTATTGGTAATATTGGTCTTGGTACAGTGGGATTTGTTTGGTAGCAGTATGATGGTGATATGTATGGTGAGATATTTGCCCCTTGTATTATATACATTATCTAACAGCATGTCCTGGTAAATGGTTGTGGTCAGGGAGGTGGGCGAGGGGGGGGGGTTTAGGGGGCCCCATCCAAAAGTTTGCTTTGGGGCCCTGGCTTCCCTAGTTACGCCCCTGGTGTGAACATACCCTAACTCATGGATTTCAGGAACTGCCTGGTAACTCGCTGCTTAATACATCCTATTCCTTGACAGATGTAATGAAAAAATCTAATTAGGGTAAGTACACATCTTTTTGATGTACGTTTAGCCTGTACATCAGGAAAGGTCATGATGTATATTCTAAACGTATCCATAGGATATGGCCTCATGGAGGCCAAAAGGGCATCGGTTTGGCCTCCATTTGGGAGAATAAAAAAGTTTAGGAACTGATGTTATCCTACACAGTACACACTAAACTGATTTGTCTATTTTACAGTGAAACCCTATGGTCGATGGATGTTACTATTGGGCTTTCATCAGAGGATTCTTTTTATCGTATACGGCCTGTCCTGCACATTAAACAGAAGCCAGAAATGTGAGGTGTCCTTAGCCTTTGTCACAACAATATTGGTGACTGGTGTACATAGAATTGGAAATAATATTATTATGGCATATTATGTCCTCAGCTCTAAAGGGGTTATCCAGAAAATCCCAATTATTCTACAATGGGGCAGGGTGGTTAAATTTTTTTAATTTTTTTGAAAGTTAGTTCTTCCTACAGGTCTCCCGCTAGTACGGTCCATTCCATTTGACTTCTGTGTTCTCTTCCCAATATACCGGAGGGACTCACACTCCATTGTAAGAGAACCCGAAAATGAAGAGGAGTCTATTGTCAGGAAGCTCTAGAGTAGCAGGAGACCTGTAGGCAAGTATAATTGTTTTTTAAAAAAAATGTACCCACACTGGCCCCATCGAATCATTCTCATTTGCTGGACAACCCCTTTAATGACGCTGATCCAGCGCTGTCAGTCTGGTTTCTAAAACTCCCCCCAGCACTCTATATGCAGGAGTTGGCTTTTTAAGACAATCTTTAGAAGAGTGAAGAAATCAGGCGATACCTTTTTCAGGCTAACTGAGTATATTTGATGGTGAGCTTTCGAGAGTACTAGCTCCCTTCTTCAGACATGATGTTATACAAGAAATTTAAAATTCACAGACTTTTTATACACAAAAGACATGGACCTTCAAAGAAACTTCGAATTCTTAACAATAACAAAATGCAATATAAGCAGAAAGTTATTTACAACAGGTCAAGCAATCAACTATCTGGAAACTTGTGAGGCGTGACAGAGGGGGTCAGTATTTCTGCGTCTTATCTAGCAGCCATCAGGCCGTGATTTGTGACCATCACAGTTCACACATAGTTTGACATAAAACTAGCATGAATATTTAGCCCATTTTGCAGAGTCTGAAATTTTTGCATTAATTTAAATTCCCATTCCTTTCTCTCCTGACTGAGACAATCTTTGTAATACAACCAAGTTAAAGAGGAATTGGGACGCTCCTAGTGTTTTAACGTTTATGTGCTAAAGTGGTCAGTATGCACTCGCACTCATGTGAAGACATTTGTATTATCCTACAGATCAGTAAAATTCAAACAGGAGACTCTACAAATGTCAAACGTGCAAAAAAGAAACACATATAGAAAGTATATAGTCAAAAATTTAACAATTTGCATCAGCACAGTATTTGTTTTCACCTTTTATTCCAGACCTTACTTGATTACATAGGTGTATGTGATTATGTCTCTTATACATAACTGCGTATGGGGACCACTGTTCTGTGTTGTGTTTTTTTTTTTTTTTTTTTTTTGGGGGGGTTACTTTTTAATTATTTTTTGTTTTCTTTCTTTAGTGAAGATGGAGACTTCTTTTGCTTCATCCTTATTATTATGATGCCAAAGTATGTCATTAGTGCTATTTTGTACTTTCATTGCTTAGTTCTTTTCTTATCTATAGTAATGATGCCTTATATTATTTCTATGTGTATCAAGTGGTATCTCATCTATTGGACAGTTATTATATGTTTTTGTTATTGTAAAATTTAATAAAAACTGTTTACAAAAAAAAAATTAACAATATATCTTTATTTATATCATGATTAAAAGAGTATCATAAAAGAACAGAGGTAAACATTCGAACCCCAGAAAAACTGCAGGCCCCACAACATCCCTATATATACGTAGTATGACTAGATGTAATTATATTTAAAAATCCCCCTATGTAACATGTAATAAACATACTGAATGACCAAGTGCATAGATATATCTCAAGTTGCGCATACAGTACACTCAATTACACAATTGCATGTACATATAGTAGTCTATATCCCCAAAAACGTAATGATATTACTGTCTAAATGCATATATATATATACACATGCTCCCTATGACTATAATGCAGTCTGAGTATTGGAGATTCGTGGTGCTGGCTCTTATCCTATTTTGGTACGAATCTCCAATACTCAGATTGTATTATAGTCATAGGGAGCATGTATATATGTATTTAGACAGTAATATTACGTTTTTGGGATACAGACTACTATATTTACATGCAGCTGTCGGTGGTGTCCCCCAGTGGTGTCCAGCCAATCACTGCCTTCAGCAGTCATGTGCCAGTGTTATGAGATAACCGCTCATGAGCCGGTCACTTCCGACTGATAATGTCGAGGGCAAAGCACGTGAAACAAGGCCCACAAATATGGATCATTATATTATTTAGGTGTTTTAGAATTAACACTATAAATATAAAACCTTCTCTATATAAGGGCAGTTCCACACATTGCAGTTTTGCAAAAACACTGCTGAAAACACGTAGGTTTTTTTTAAAAAAAACTGAGGAACAAAAACTGCTCTCAAATGTTAGCTGGGAATCAACAGGCAAATATAAAAACACACTTTTTTTACTTATAATTTAATTTTGGGAACACTTTTTAGGTCCATAGTAGCATGCTGTAGTGTTTTTTTTTTTTTCTATAAGCTTGTAATGTCTTTTTTTTACCAAAGACCACCATTGTTTTGTTTTTTTATACAACAAAAAAGGCCTGTGTGTTTTTTTAAAATGTGTTTTTATAGCATTTTTCTGCATTGCAAATCATGCCATGGATCAGATAATTTGTGATGGGGTATAATATACCCCCCCAAAAAATCAAAAAAGGCATGGATGAGTATATAAAAAATTCCGTTTTTGAAGCTTTTTTTCTACTTCCGAAAAGACATCATGCAAAAAATAAGGCTGTGTTCATGCATTGCGTTTCTGTGTTTTTCGACTGCATCAACAATTATTATTATTATTATTATTATTATTTATTTTTGAGCGCCCTTGGATCCAGAGCGCTGTACATTCGGGTTTCATACATACAATAGGTCAAACAAGTACAAAGGTGACAAATTAATAACTAACAACTGGTACAGAAGGAGAGAGGTCCCTGCCCGTGAGGGCTTACACTCTAAAAGGAAGGTGGGAAGAGACAGACATGTTTGTGGGCCTGGTACTGTGTTTGTGTACTGGTGGTGGGGTTATTGTTGGTTATAGGCATTCCTGAAGAGATGGGTTTTCAGGTTGCTTTTGAGGCTGGTGAGAGTGTGGGAGAGTCTGATGTGTTGGGGCAGTGAGTTCCAGAGTGCGGGTGAAGCACGGGAGAAGTCTTGGAGACGGTTATGTGAGGAGTTGACATGGGGAGAGCAGAGAAGAAGGTCCTGTGAGGAGCGGAGATTGCGTGAGGGGAGATATCTGGAGATTAAGGCAGATATGTATGGGGGAGAATGGTTATGTAGAGCCTTGTAGGTCAAGGTTACTAACTTGAACTGGATTCGGTGGGCAATGGGAAGCCAGTGAAGGGATTGGCAGAGGGGAGAGGCAGAGGAGTATCGAAGAGAGAGGTGAATCAGATGGGCAGCAGAGTTAAGGATGGATTGGAGGGGTGCGAGAGTGCTAGACGGGAGGCCACAGAGAAGGATGTTGCAATAGTCTAGGCGTGAGATGACGAGGGCATGGACCAGCATTTTTGTGCTTTCGAAGTTAAGGAATGAGCGGATATGGGAGATATTTTTCATGTGGAGGCGGCAGGTGGAGGTGAGGGTTTGGATGTGCGGTTTGAAGGACAGATTGGAGTCAAGGGTTATCCCAAGGCAGCGGACCTGTGGAGCTGGTGAGAGAGTGTAGCCATTGACTGTGATAGAGAGATGGAGTGGGACGGTGGACAGATGATGAATTCAGTTTTCTCCACGATTAGCTTCAGGAGACGTGAGGAGAAGGAGGAGGATATGGACGGAAGACAGTCAGGGATCCGGGAGAGTAGAGAGGAAATATCTGGGCCGGAGATGTAGAGTTGGGTATCATCAACTGTATGACTGACAGATACATTGTAATGCTTCACCTGCTTCTTTACAACTACGTCATCTATTACCAAAAATACATTCAGCAAGGAGCCATTCATGTGCTATTTCCAGCTGATTAGAAGAGCATTAACCGTTCTCTCCTCCTCTACTGGTAAATAAAGAGCCATGAGAAAGTCTTCCCCAACGTGCCATAGCCATGTGCTGCACAATACAAGGGCCCTCAAATAAAGCCTGGGAGTTCATGGTGCATAGAAATAATAGCAGCCTGACAACAAAGTTATTAGCACCAGACTGTGGACGTTTGAGCTTCCTCTTCTTTCCCACAGTCCCCCCTCCCAGCAATTGACGACATCTTCTCCTGACACAATGGAAGTGTGTCTTGCTAC
Organism: Phyllomedusa bahiana; assembly: GCA_025379985.1. Classification (NCBI taxonomy): domain Eukaryota; kingdom Metazoa; phylum Chordata; class Amphibia; order Anura; family Hylidae; genus Phyllomedusa; species Phyllomedusa bahiana. The sequence continues at coordinate 19,002 of JAODAL010038729.1, forward strand.
TAGTACTCACATTAGTGCTGCTGTTTGATTTGAATGAATAGAAGGGAAATCTTACCCCACAAAGACCATCTGGCTATCAGTTCTCATGCGCTAATAAACCTTCAGCTTCTCTTTCCCAGGGATTAGCAAATTGATGGTCGGCCCCCTGTGGGTGTTTTCAGCCTACCTGTCGCTATAAGCAATGACTGCCTAATGAAATTATTTGAATGTCATTTCACATTCACATTTCGATATGTTTTCTACCAGTTCCTGCAATGAAGGATTAAGAGAGTACAAGCCACCTGCCTGCTTATTATGGTTTTATTTTGATAGTGCCAAAATATTGGGCGCAGAACCAATAGGACAAAAAGAAAAAACAAAATGCACTGATGGCCCATTAAGGGTATGTTACACGGCTTATTTTGGGGCGCATTTCGCCACGTATTTCGTGGCGTACTGCGCTTAATACACGGGGAAATGCTCCCCATAATTACGGTAATCCATAGCTCTCATAGAGAACTATGGATTACGCCTCCTCTCCCCGCTCGTAGAATACGATTGTATTGTACAGGCAGGGAGATAATTGACATGTCAGTTACTGTATATGGGGCCGGCGGGTTTCCGCCACCCCGCCCCGCGGGTGTACTTGCAGTTCAGTGCAACTCCCACTCGTCGTAATTGCGGCCGTACTGTATGCGCCGCAATTACGCTGTGTGAACATACTCTAAGGCTATATTCACACGGCTTAAAATGGGACGTATTTCAGTCCGTAATTACGAACCGTAGTGCGCGGATTACGCCTGGAATACATCCCAGTCATTACAGTAATCCACAGTTCTCATAGAGAACTATGGATTACGTCTCCTCTCCCCGCTTGCACAATACGGCGAGGGGGGAGACAAGTGACATGTGAATTACTAGTGGCGTATATGCACTGCTGGTAATGAAAGTCTATGGGCCGGCGCTCCCGCCCCGCCCCCGTCCACACGGCATATTTGCGGGGCGTAATTACACCCCGCAAATAAGCCTTGTGAACATAGCCTAAGGGTATGTTCATACATCGTTTTTTGATACGTTTTCAATCTGAAAAACATATTCAAAAGCACTGCGTATCACGCATCTAAATCATGGTTCGTGCTTGAATGCATTTCTGCTGCAGCAAAAATGCACCCTCTAGTGTTAAAAAGGGCGTCTGCTGCATCAAACAGATCAAGAATATCAATGAGCGGATCCAAAATACTCATCAGACGCATGTAAAACACATATCATCTGAACGCCGATGCGTGTTATACATTGAAAGCAATGTAAATCACACTGCACACTGTTAGATGCGTGTTTGGGTCCGACACATGGATCCAAACACGCATCTAAGAAATGCTGGGTGAACATCCCTTAACAGTTAGGGTATGTTCACACGATGTACTGCGGCGTGTGCAGTATGCGCCGCAGTACATTGTGTCTTTCGGGAGCTCGTGCTAATACACGCGTACTCCCGCCGCGGGGGGGCGGCAGCCCACCAGCCCCATTGACATTCATTGCACGGATTCGCCGCAAATAAGTGACATGTCACTTATCTCCCCGCGCCTACAATACGATCGTATTGTACGAGTGGGGAGAGGAGGCGTAATCCATAGTTCTCTATTAGAAGTATGGATCACCGTAATTTCGGCATGCAAATACACGGCGAAATGCGTGTGAACATACCCTTAAAATGGTTGTGAATGTCCCAACAAAAAAAAAATGTTCCTGGGGACAAATATACCTCTACATGCCTTGAATTTCATACAAACAGATTTTTAGTTAATCTTATAAAATCCAACCGAAAAATTGTGGCCTGGTGCACTGGATGAAGCATTACTGACCATTACTCTTATGTATGTTTCTTTTTTATCTAATCCCTGAAACGTATTATTTTTTACTAGGATATGGACAACCCTTTAAGTTTTGCATCATATTTTTGGGCAAAAAAAGGTTCAAAAACCGCATGCTTTTTTTAAGACTTCATGCATTTTTACATACACTTTTTGTTGCTCTTTTGCAAAAGAAAAAAGTGTATTGGTCCATGAACACCTTGTCTGTTTTTTTTTTTTTATTCTGATGCATTTTTCCCATCACGATTTGCAATACAAAAAAAAAAAGAATACTTCCCAAATGGTGCAAAAAAAAAAAAGAATACCTCACAAATGGTGCAAAAGTAAGTACAAATCAGGTCTAGAGAAGGTTACCTATACAATGCTGTGGTTTTTTTTTAAAAAAAAAAAAACTGTACAAAGCAAATAGTAACGTTCGTAGAGCATATTATATTTATTTCTTGATTTCCTGCTAACATCTAGCTGCTGCCATTTTTAATTAAAAAAAAAAAATTTGAAAAAATATGCATTTTTAAGCCTGGTTTACATATGCGTTGGAGATTCAGTTCCGAACCATCACCGTATGTTCCATTGGGTATGATGGAAAAACAGTGTGGCAAGCTGCGCTGTTTTTTCCGTCTCACCGACGGGCAATGTGGCGGAAGCCTGACAAGCCCAGCGCATAATTCCCAAGCATGGGGGGGAGGGCGGCCGGGTGCCAGCCCCATAGACATGTATTGTCAGCGGCGCGTATTCGCTGCTAACAATTGACATGTCAATTCTCCCCCCGCGTTCGGATTGTATGTGCAGGGGGACAACGCGTAATCCATAGCTCTCTAAGCCGTGTGAACATACCCTAGGACCTTGCAATTATTTCAAGAAATCGAGATGGCACAAAAGGTTATATTGCTTTGTGAAATGGTTTACTGTGCTAGCCTATACCTTTTTTTCAATAGGGAAACTATAGCTACACAGAGCAGAGAGACTGAGATATCAGCATTTGTTTGATAAATTGATTTAGGAACAATTGTTTGCGCCTGGAAAGCCCTTTCGTTTGTATGTTCCCATGGCTTATTGCGGCGCGTACATTATGCGCCACAAAACGGCGTGTGTTTGGGAACCATGCGCTGATCAGCGCATAATTCCAAAGCACGGGGGGGGGGGGGGCAGCACCCGGCCAGCCCTATAGATATGCATGGTCAGCGGCGCTTATTCGTCGCTAACAATTGACATGTCAATTCTCTCCCCGCGCATACAATACATTCATATTGTATGTGCGGGGGGAAGACGCGTAATCCATAGCTCTCTATGAGAGCTATGAATTACTGGAATTGCAGCACGCATTTCTCCACGTAAAAAGCGCAATATACGGCGAAGTACGCGCACAAATAAGCCATGTGAACAAACCCTTACTCTAGAGGACCTGTCCTGTCTTGTGTTACAAAGACATTCCATTGATTTATACATTGTGCAATGCTTAATTTTCCCGGTAGTGGCACTGAAGGGAAACTGAACAATTCCTGCCAGGTTTTACCATCGATTTCAGCCAATCGCTGAGGATCCTAGCAGTGAGACCCTTTGTGCTTTATTTTTTACTGTCAAGGGACCCTTCTAACGAGTAGAGCTTGTCCAAAGTGGAAACCCACTTTAACAGCCAATGTTTCAGATACTATATGATTGCCTAGCAGCGGTTTATCTCCTGCAGGAGGACATGACATAACAAAATTCTAAAATTTCTTATCTTGTTGGAGACTCTGGAGGTCTAAGGATAAATAAGCTCTAAACCAGCAGGTTTCAGACCACTTTTATCTTGTGCATAAAGCCTGCTTAGAGGGATGTTTCCACCATAGACTTTGATTGCAAATCGATAGAATATGCCATGAAGGTCTGATAAGTGCTGGTCCTACCTCCAGGACCCACACCCGGGCCAAGTCTGAGAATCTGCCCGGTCAGAGCCTAAATAATTTTTTTGTATATGTTCAGCCGGCGCAGCTTCTATCTACTTTTAATATGTGAGCAGCACTGCTGTTGAGGGCCTCTGCCACCACAATGGGTCGCTTCTTATTAGTGTTGGAATGATCTGGCAGTCTCTCCTTGTTAGGGTATGTTCAGATGAATTACGGTGCGTACAGTACGCGCCGCAGTACATAGTGTCTTTCGGGAGCTCACGCTAACACGCGTTTACTCCCGCGGCACAGGGGGGCAGGCAGCCCGCCGGCCCTATTGACATTCATTACTCGCGACGTGTATTCGCCACAAGTAATTGACATGTCACTTATCTCCCCGTGCGTACAATACGATCGTATTGTACAAGCGGGGAGTGGAGGCGTAATCCATAGTTCTCTATGAGAGCTATGGATTACCATAATTTCGACGCGCATCTCGCTCGTATTAGAGCGCAAATACGACGCGAAATGCGTGGCGAAATTACCCCGTGTGAACATACCCTAAGTGTCAGTACTGGCAGCCTGAGGAGTCAGGACTGTGTGCGGCCGCAGCTCAAGCACTGTCCTGAGGCTGCCAGTACAGACACTAGCAAGGAGAGGCCCATTGCGCCGCCGTGGCACTCCGCTACACAGGGCGGCTTTGATAATAGGGAAAACAGTGCTCCTGCACCAGGTGCACCAACAGCAGTACATGTGGTCCACGCCTCAAGCCCCATCCGATTACTATGTAGTAGTGTCCCAGGGAGGCCTGGACTGAGATTCCTGGTGGGTCACATAATACTGGGACGTGGGGGTCTGCGGCTTTAAGATATCTTATTAATACATGTAGCCGGCACTGCTCCTGTCTCTTCTGATTGTGTGGGCAGCAGCCACCATAGGAGACCACTCCACATCTCAGTGCCTTGTCAGCCCTCACAATTAGGCACTGGCAGCGTCAGGACAGTGTGTGCAGCAGTACCGCAAGCACTGTCCTAAAAACTGTGCAGTGCACTCACATGTGAGGTGGATGCCAGGCAGCTTAGCAGTGGGCACATAAGAACACTGTCTGCATGGCTCCAGCTCCTCAGTCATGTATTGATGCCCACTATAGGCAGAACGCTGGTGTGTTTATTGTATGTGGGCTGTGGGGTTGTGTGCCAGGGCTGCTTTTAGTACCAGTCCGGTCCTGCCCACACCTATCTCAGGAGCAGGTCACCAAAAGTATTGGCTCAAAAAATCGAGCTGGTCAGATTTGTGCGCGCCTCTCCGTTCTGTTCTGAGTACAGGTGAGCGGTGCGTTAGGCTGTACTTGGATCTCCCATAGAACAGAATGGAGAGTTGTGCACAACCATGACCACTCTGTTCATAACTAAAACTTTCAGAGGCCCATTCCTGAGATAGGTGCAGGTTCAGAGGTGGGAACCGCACCAATCAGACTTTGATAGCACATCTTATCAAGTCTATAGTGGGAACTCTTTAACACTCGTGACTGGTAACGCTTTCTAGTAGTGCAGCAGTACGTGAATGAAGTTTAGGAGTCTAGAAAAGTTGGGTGATAGTGAGATGATTGCCGGGGAAACTAGTCCCATGCCTAGGGCCCAAGGCCATTAGTCTTCATGTCTTGACCTATACATCTCTATTGCCCTGGGCATGTGTTCCGTTTACCTTGATAAGTAAAGTTCTGCCCTTAGTGATGCCAACTTTACTGCCGGGTTAAACAACATTGAGAAGTCTTGCTACACATCCACTTCTTTCTCAATCTTCAGCTTTTCAGTTCCATTAACTTCAATGAGCATTGTTAATTGGGCTGCACACAATCACAAATGAGATTTGCTGAGAATAGTTCACTCATTGGCCGCCCATGCTCTGAGAAACTGGAGCTTTCAATGGGATGTGAATTTTCTCAGAGTCCCCCACAGTTTTCCGTCTATTTGTAACTTTCAGAATAGAGGACAAAAGAAGTGTGTCGTACAAGAAGCAAATTACTGATGATGTTTAACTTGCTATTGTGTCCACCAGCAATTCCTGTGCCCATAGGCCATCTGGATCGCTCTTTTCCCAAGGAATACATTGATCTGGCAGTATTGTCACATTCAGCTCGGATCTGGGAATGCAGTGCCCCTTGACATCAGAATGAGCTGCTGAAGAGGTGAAAAGGGTTGGTTTTCAGTACTTTTAAGAATGGCTAAAATAACTGAAAAGGTCCCTTTCTCCATCCCGTCATTGTGCCTCAACAGGCTCATTATGTGCTCTGTGCTGGAAATATCATTTTTCTTACTGGAACATACTTAGGAGGCAGTTACTATTGGGATGAACAAGTTCGGTTCCTTTTCAGCCAAGTTGCTGCTTTAATGAATTATATTGTTCTAAAAGTAAAAGATGGAAACAATTATATGGCGGTTGCGTGGTAATAGTCGGAGTTACCGGTATATAACACACGAGTTGGTAATGAGCCTTAACTAGTCCAAGGAAGTAAAAAATATAAAGAACATGTAATGTTGTATAGATCCCAAAAGATGCTGACTAAGGCCACTTTCTGATGTCCATAAGGTGGTTCTTGGGCAACCTTAAGATGCTGACTAAGGCCACTTTCTGATGTCCATAAGGTGGTTCTTGGGCAACCTTAAGATGCTAAGGCCACTTTCTGATGTCCATAAGATGGCTCTCAATCTTAATTTGGTTCTGTTAAGCCATGGCAAAGTCGGGTATTGTGGACATGAACACTAAAATACAGCCACCAACTTATTTCACGGGAGTAAGGTTTTTGTTAGGGTGGGTCCACACTACAGTAATGGCTACATTGCATGTATCCATCGGGTACCGTGAAAAAAAGTATCCCAGCAGATAGCACGACTCAGCCGTGGTGTCCCTATAGGAAATAATAGTGCAATTTTTTGGCCATATTCACAGCTCAATGGCTGGACTAGACTGAACCCAGTAGCAGACAACTCTGGCTTATATGCTACCTGGGACAAGTTGACAGGTGCAGCTAATTACTGAGAAGCAGCTCACATTTCCCACTACTAGGGAACAATTAGATGATAAAAAACTGCACATTAACTTAATACCTGTTCACACCAGCATGCAGAAAAGCCACAGTATAATGCATGGGGAGATTGCACAAATGTAAAAATACCAATAAAACAACCACTCACATACCATCAATGCATGAGGTGGGTGGCTGTTGGTTCCACAATTGCATATTAATAAGGCAATACAGAAGGGTGCCATAAATACAGATATATGTAGTGCACCATGCTGGCTTACAACCTATTAGTGACACCCATACTATTAGATTAGGCAGGCTAAGTAATGTCCCATTTTTGTATGTGTTTTTTCCCTATAGCCCTGCAGGGGCTACGTTTCTCTATTTCCTGATGGCACACACTTATTTTACAAGACTCAATAGTGTAGTCTACTATGCTATTGATTCCTGCAGGAAATGCATATGCTATCGGGCTACTTAGGGCTGCGTCTGCTCTATTATTCCCCATGGAGCCGCCGCGGCTGAGCTGTGGTAGTTTTGTCACAGTACCCCAATGCATACTTGTAATGTAGCCATTACTGTAGTGTGGACCCACCCTAAGCATGCTTTTTTTATGGATGTTTACGCACGTTTTCTTGATCTGATGTCTGTCACTGCTTATTTTCATGCATTCGTCTCAGTACAGGGAACGTAATATTGTATTTGACACATATTTTAACACATGCTGATGACGGTCGGACACTCCCTTGTTTTGTGCAGCATGTAATGTGGTAAATCATCTGCAAAAAAGCACAACTGTATGCCTGATGTGCACTTATTCCCGTTTAAGTCGATGGGACCTGGATGGCAAATTTATTTGCGGATTTTGATGTGTAAATATGCAAAAAGTGAATTTTGCACATCAATAAGAATGCATAAAGACGTTCTGTCAACCTAGCCTTCGGGTGGATGTACAGATTGTAAAATTTTGCAGTGAAATAAGCACTTATTTCACGGGAAAAAAATAACCTTTTATTAGCGTTTTTACACACTTTTATATTTGATGTATCTTTTGGTGGGTTTTTTGTTGGTGTTTTTGCTGTGTATTTTTGATATTGTCATGTATTTTCAGTACAGTGAACTTTGTATTTGCTGTGTTTTTTATGTGTAAGGCTATGTTCACACGATTTTATTTTTTTGCTGTGAAATAAGCACTTATTTCAAAGACAAAAAGTTTTTATGTATTTCATGTGTCTTTTAGTCCATTTTGTGCCGCTTATTTTCATTTGCAGCATATAGCATGTCAAACAGTGAGTAAACAAACACAGCTGTGTGCTTGATGTGCACTTATTCCCGTTTAACCATTTTTTCCTTCTTTGTAGGCACATTTTGCCATGAATTTTAAGAAATCAAAACGTGTGTAAAAAGAAAAAACGCCATGCGAACCCAGCCTTAAATGGGTTTTCTCACTAAGCTGTTTCACTGAGCGGTTTTACACTATCTTTTCAGGCTGTGGGTGGTTTTATAGCAGTTATGAGCATATCTAGCATCTCTGTAAGTAGCTGAGCCCTTAAAGTGAAAATTGCAGGGTATGTTATCTCTTCAGTACACACAAGATACATGTGCTGTGAGGATTAAAAACAATGACTTATCTGTAATTTTGTTAGAGATATTTAGTTTGCTCCAGAGCCCAGTCCGTCCATGTGGTGACATCACTCCTTGCTCTAAGTCCTCTGCTCTAACCAGATAATAGAGTTATGGTCAGGGAACCATAGAAACCTGTGTGCACTCAGGGCACATACAATGTCTCTTGTCTCATGACTAAAGTAAAATCTATTGACCAATGTATTTAGAAAAAGTTAATTGTTGTAGTTAGAAAAACCCCTTTAAGGTTCGAAGAGCTGGAAATACATAAACTAATCATAAGGACAGAAACCGGGGGTGTAACTACAGGGGTAGCAGACGTAGCAGCTGCCTCGGGTCCGGGCTCTTAGGGGACCCAAGCCCCGGGGCAGCTGCTGACACGTTTGCTGCCCCAGTAGTTCTGCTCCTGCGTCTGCCGGCAGTGAACATAATAGCAACCTCCCTCTGGCCCGAGCGCTCAGACGCAGGACCGCCCGGTGTTAGCAGAGCAGAGCCGCCTGCGCTCCGCTCTGCTAACCTGCCTGTTAGGCCTTAGGCCCACAGACTGCCCAGGAGCTGAGCTGCAAGGGACCGTGGAGCAGGTGAGTAAGGGATTTCTTATTTTCTTTTACATTAAAGTAGCCTGGCTACCTACCTGACCCTGCCTGGCTACCTACCTGACCCTGCCTGGCTACCTACATGACCCTGCCTGGCTACCTACCTGACCCTGCCTGGCTACCTACATGACCCTGCTCTGGCTGACCTACCTAGCACGCCTCGCCTGGCTACCTACCTGACCCTGTCTGGCTACCTACATGACCCTGCCTGGCTACCTACCTGACCCTGTCTGGCTATCTAATTGACCTCCCTATAGCCTACCTGACGCTGTCTGGCTACCTACCAGACTCTGCCTGCTACCTACCTGACCCTGCCTGGCTACCTATTGGACCCCCCTATAGTCTCCCTGACCCTGTCTGGCTAACTATTTGACCCCCCTCTAGTCTACCTGACCCTGCCTAGCTACCTATTTGACCCCTCTATAGCCTACCTGACCCTCCTATAGTCTACCTGACCCTGACTGGCTACCTATATGACCCCCTATAGCCTACCTGACACTGCCTTCCTGCATTACCCTCTATAGCCTACCTGAACCCTGCCTACCTATATGGCCCCTAAGCCATGGCCTGTACTCGCTCTCCCACACACGGGAAGTTTGTACAGAGGTGAGGGGCAGGGATTGAGGTAATAGAAAAGTGAGGATTCTAAGATATTTGTGTCATCATGGCGATCTGGACTGGATGCAGAACAAAAGAGAAAGTCAATGACTTGTCAGAGAAACGTCACCTGTGAGTCTCTAGATGTAACTGCCCTATAATCACTTATATGACAGCAGACCCCTTTTACACATCTACCACTATATGGTCACTGTATGGTACATAGGGCACCTGTGTACACTGGTATCTACCACTGTATGGAGGTAATATACAGTCTGTAGGGCACCTGTGTACACTGGTATCTAAAGTCTAACCTTTATTTCAATAATTAAAATATGATGATGGGATATAATTCTAGACAGAAATTTAGTAATTAAATACTCTCCCTATCTTACACCCTGCACTACCCTATCTTGATCAGGCATTCGTCCCGAAAGGGATGGCCCAATCTCCGGTGACTCACCCTAGTAACAATGTAAACTACTCCTATGTTCCATACATCAGATATCAAACAATGGAATACACTCCTTAATAGAGTTTGAATCTCAACATAAATAGGGAGACCAGTGATATGCCACTCACATAAGATTGAGGCACTAATGAATAACTCCAAAAGATTACAACAATTTGCAAAAAAAGACACAATTGCTCCTTTTACAAAGAGATACAAACAGGAGATAATGCAACAAACCTCATGCTGTTCTAATCATAGATAATGTATGCACAGCCTACATAGGTATGCAGGGTAGATAGGCAAAGATGCATAGGACCTTATCTTGAGATGTCTTCTTCAGTAACCCCAGTAAGGGGTCTATGATTAGAACAGCATGAGGTTTGTTGTGTTATCTCTTGTTTGTATCTTTTTGTAGAAGGAGCCATTGTGTCCATCAATTCCAGTGCTGGCCCTGTCTGTATTGGCTGACTATAGGGAGAAAACAAGCAAATTTATCTGTACTACCTATTGACATAAGATAGACTTTAGATTCTCTGTCCCTTGAACTGACCTCATTGTGATGAGATTCAGGTTGTCATTGTTTTTCGGTCCATTGCAGACATCGGCCTCCCCATGAGTGATTGTTTCTAGTAGGAACAATATGGAGTCTACAGAAACTTCTGATAGTGTGTGGCATTTATTGCATTTCCATAAAACAGTTTTCAGGTCTCATTTTGGCTTCCTCTATCTATGGGCCAAGGCCAGAAAATCCGAGGTATGAAGGATGGTTACAAGGGTTCTTGAAGAGTTCCCACTATAACATTCGAGTGCTAAGGATGTCTTATGAGGTTTGAAAACCCTTGAGTGTTAACTAGCTTATTAACACAACTCTGTGTAGAGGAAAGCACAAGGGTCTAGTTCATGTTCCGAGAAACAGAAAACCTTCCACTCTTTGTGTGTGTCCCTTAACGATTACAGTTTGTCCATGAGATTCTTGGGGCATGTTCACATGATGCATTTTGATGTGGAATCTGATGCGGGTTCTATGTTAAAATTCAAATTAAATCTGCATCGTGTTCATTTGATTGGGAAATCATCACAGTGAACTATAATGCAGATTTTTAAAAAATTGACATACTTCGGAACCTTCCTCAGACATTCTGATGCTTCTGAGTTTAGATGTTGAAAAAGCATTCGATAGGGTTTCGTGGCCCTTTCTGTCTACCACCCTGTCAAGGAGGAACTTTGGTCCAACATTTCTGAATTTTCTTTCTTACATTCAAGAGGGGTCATCTACTAATCTTTTATTCAATGGGGTACTCACTCCCCCCGATTGATATGTTTAGAGGTACCAGACAGCGCTGTCCACTATCTCCCTTGCGATTTGATTTTGCGATAGATCCGTTGTTATATGGCTTAAAGCCCAGTCACGCCGCGAATGGGGAACTGGAGGACTCTCCGATTGTGGATATAGTGGCATTTGCTGATGATGTGCTGGTGATTTTGAAAAATCCGCGACACAATCTAAAGAGGGTTTTGCAGATGCTACGGGAGATGGGATCCCTTTCGGGATACTATATCAACTTCGATACAACAAACGCAATGATACTTAAAGGACCAGCAAGACCCACCTGGGCACCACTATACCCATTTAATTGGTGTACTAATAAATTGCCTTATTTGGGAGTAACAATATCGAGGCTTCCTTCCAGTCTGTACAAAGACAATATCACTCCCTATATAGCTTCAATGGAAGCAAGATTGCATGCATGGAGGCAGCTCCCGCTATCCTATGTGGGCAGGGGGAACCTTGTCAAATTAGTAGAGTTTCCCAAGTTACTGTACCTATTGCACTCTATTCCACTTTATATTAGGCGCAAGGACGAGATACGCATAAATATGCTCTTTCGTCGCTTCATCTGGGGGGGTAAAAGGCCTCGGATCCCGCTGGTAATTTTGCAGCAGCCCAAGGACAACGGGGGTATTAATTTCCCAAATATCCGAGCATATAATGTGGCTGCGCTGATCCGTCCGGCAGTGGATTGGTTACAGGGCACATCAACATACACGGATACTAGGACAGAACAATCCTTTATAGGGAAGACCCGGCTGGCAAATCTTCTGCACCTGCCCTTACATCAAATTCCAGAACTGATTAGATCTAATCCTCTGATATTTTCAACATGGCGGGGGTGGCAAAAATTGAGGGGACTGCTTACATCCACATGCCTCAATGTTCCGCACTTTTATAGGCAACCCGGATTTTCAACATAAAGATTTTTACGTGTGGGAGAAAGGCGGGATATTGTCAGTTTATGATCTGATAGACACTAAAACACGTAAGATTCTGTGCTTGGAAGAACTAAGAAACAGGTTCCCTGAGGCAGGGGTCTCTTTCTTCCCTTACTTAAGTGCTCGAAGCTACATTTTGGCACAGATTCCATGCTTTACACAGAAAGAATGGGACCCAATGTTACGTAAATTCTTGCTCAGGAGCACAACGGAAAGGGGCCTGACTTCTCGTTATTATAAAACCTTGCACAAGCCAATTGATTTCTCGGAATCAACAATGGCGCTGGCGAAGTGGGTGGGAGATGATCCTAGTCTGGAGGTCCACACCCTCCTCACGGCATTAGCCAATAGCCGCAAATTTTTGGCCTCAAGTAGGTATTGGGAGATGTCTCTCCAGCTATATCATAGGGCTTACATTACTCCAGTCAGGGGCCACCGCATGGGTATTTTCGAGAGCAGTAGCTGCTTCAGATGTGGAGAGCTGGAGGCAGGTATGTTTCACTGTCTATGGAGTTGCCCGGTGATACAGGTCTTTTGGGCACGGGTGATGTTGTTTACAAGAACGCACTTGACGACTTATATTCCTAATAATCCCCTATGGGCCATATTTGGACATATAGATACCCAGTTGACCCCATGTGAACCGGGGAGTAGAAAACTACTATATATGATTTCGGCGGCAGGCGTTAAAACCATATTAAACACATGGATACATGACTCTCCACCACCTTTCAGGATGTTTTTAGATAAATTGTCCTATATACTGAAAATGGACTGGGTGGAGGCTTCTGGTAAGAAGGAGACGCACGTTGAAAAATTTTTCCAAGTCTGGGGCAGCTTCATTCCCTTGCTTCCGCGGAGAATAAAGGGGGCCATTAGGGAATGTTTCACCCATACCACATGGTTCCAGGATCAGGTATTAACGGGAGAGCCACCGATTTAGAAGGGATTGTGACCCGACATACCTATATGATGGAAAAATCCATCTCTGCCTTTGGCCTGCCTTCGGGTGCCCAAGAGTCCGGTCTTAAACAATGAAACAAGATGCTAGTGGTAGAAAGAGGCAGTCTTGCTGACTGACCACCTTATTGGGGTCAGAGGTGGGGGGTGGGCTTGGAGACCAGAGCACTTATTGATGGATGTTGTTTTGATGTCTGTTTTATTTTTGCCTAGGCCTGAAGATATATGTAACTTTTCTGTGTTTGCGATTTATGCCTTTTCCTTACATAGATAGACAAAGGATGATTAAAAAGACATGTTTTGTAGTATGAGTCATTATAATACAAAGATAATACTGGTCTAACATAAAACAGGTTTAATTATATTTAAAAAGGTTGTCTAGTGGTTGGACAGTTTGGAAATGGCATGACTTCGGTTGTTTGGAACAGGCATGAGATCGCAAACTGTAGGCCCGGGTTGGATTTTGTTCTACCTTGCTTTTACTTTGTATACTTAAAATTGGTAATGCAGAGTTCACATATTCGAAATCTTGGAACCTTTTGTTTTCAATATTCATTTACAAATTGTATGCTGTAGTCTACAGTTGATGCGCTTTGCGCTACTTAACAATTAAAAGTTGTGTGCTGGGGGGCAGGGGGAAAAATAAGAAAAGTATTGCATTTCAGGGTGTACCCACGTAGACCAGTTAATCGACTGGATGTCATGATGGTCATTGTAATCTTGCAAATTTATATTGTTTGACTCATATATTTATTGTATGTTCTGGAATGCTTAATAAAAAAAAAATAATTCTTTGACAAGAAATCGGCTCAGCGAGCCAAAACGCTGATTGACTCATTGAAATGGAGCTAATCTGCTCAAACAAGGGGTAACATTTATCTATACTGTACATATGAAAGTCTGCATCTAAAATCCATGCAGAAAAGTGCAGAGTTTAGATGTGGGTTTTGCTCTGATTCCATGTCAGAAATCAGATAAGAGTACACACACACAGATTTTGCAGTCAGTTTTTGGATTGGGTGGGCCCATTGACGTTGAATGGTACATTTTTGGCAGAAGAATATACACGATCCTAGTTTTTTTACATGGTTTTCGGATTTGAAATCCAACCTCAGAAAATCTGAGCTATGTAGATTACAGCTCAGATTTTCTATTAAGATGTATGGGGATGGATTTACAGTTGGATTTTGACAGTTTTCAAATGAGAAAAATGTTCCAAAATCCATCCTGTGTAGACATATTCTAAGGCAGGGGTCCCCAAATCCAGTCCTTAGGTCCCACCAACAGGTCATGTTTTCTGTCTTCCCTTAGCATTGCACAGGTGATTTAAATACTGTCAGTGCATTCTGGGATATCCTGATGGTGGGCCTTGAGGACTGGAGTTGGGCAACACTGCACTAAGGGTAGGGTATGGTAAATTGTCCCACCTCCAATGCGTCCTTAAAGACTGGACAGAAAGTGAGCAAACTCATATAGCCATTGGTGGAGGCATCGGAGGTGCGACTATTGGTCATGACGCGGCTGCACTTTGTATTCTTACCCTTAAACATCTCTTCAATATTCTTGTAAAGTTGGGTTTCTCATATTAGCGGAGTCAAGATTAAACCAAATAGGGAAATTTTAAGCAACTTGACAGAGAAGGAAAACCTAAATGGATGTTCTCACTATGCTGTTTTACAGAGCCACAGGCAGCTTCAGACTCACACTTCCTGGTTAGGCTGTGGGTGGTTCTACAGTGATTAGTATATCAGTTCTGCTATTCCTAGCTGAGCCTGTAATAGTTACATTAGTGCAGGAAGTTTATAAACTGTAGTGCACAAGGCTACAGAGTTCTAAAGGATTAAAGCTTACCAGTAAGTAATATAAGTAGGAGATAAGGTCTGGTCCTAACTCTGAAGAAAGGCAAAATCAGAAAATCAATGTATTTGGTAATAGTATTTATTTACTTTTTCCTACATGTTTAAGGCCAAGCAATGAAACCGGAATACCTTCTTTAAATGGCTTCTCTACTTTCTATGCAGCCTGTCAAAGAAAACAGAATCTGAACAGGGTGCAGCCTTTTACTATTTTTTTTTTTTTTAACAGCAGCTGTAAAATATACACTGTGTTCAGAATCAGACATCGGTGTCTGGGGTCCATCAGTGGAGTTTATTCTTGGGGCCTATTCTATAGATAACTGCACGTGCCTCTTGCTTTCTGCCTTTCTCCCTCAAAAGCCACCCCATGCCTCCTATTTTCAGTGACCCGCTGTGCCCAGGAGCCCACCAGGGCTTTCCCCTGCGGGCCAGTCCAAGCTGGACTGTGTTATATGGTTTTGTATGGTTCTATCAAACACCTCAAGTATGTATTTCAAATTTTAACATAAGGACTTGATGCCTTTGTACATATGGGGGAAAAAAGAGACAAAAGGTAATGGGGAAAGAGGACAGGTGCTTCCCCAGTGTATAAAATTACACATTATTGTAGGCTGATAAGTAAATATTCTTCTGATCTGGTGAGGTTGAGCTTACGTAGGGACAACACTCAAACGGTTTAAACATGGTGGACGTCCTGCTACTGCTTCCTGGGTGGTTGTCTGCAATACTTCAGTCTTGGAGAAGTGGCAAAAACAGTGGTTCAGGAATCTTAGGCGAGGTTCACACTGTTTTTTGCTACATTCAAGATATTTGTTGGGCCACCACAGCCCCATTGAGATCAACAGTGGAAATGTAGCCCTATGTGGACTACGTTTGCTATGTTTCCTGACAGTATACGCTTTCCCTGTAGGACTCAAAAACATAGTTTACATGCTTCTGAGTCCCACAGGAAAAGCGAATAATCCCAGAAAATAGAGCAAATGTTAGGACATAAGATTACGTTTTCTCTATTGGTCTCTTTTTACCAACACTCCTATGGATACCTTGAGTATAGCAAAACATTGTGTGAACCCAGCCTTATTGGCGCTTGTCATCAAAGGAACATCATCCCAGACAGAATGAGCTATTAGTTGCTGTGATAAGGCGCTGGATATTTTAATATATACGTGTGCAGGTGTAATAAATCATACAGAAAGATTGGATCTATATATAATAAACCAAATACTGTTTATTGACATGCTGACACTAAACAGTATAGCTCTAGAATAAAGGACAACGCGTTTCCCGCGCCCCAAAGTGAGCTTCATCAGACCTGAATAAGCGTTTTTGAATTTTAGCATAGCAGATTAATTATGTTACCTTTGTAGTAAACTGCAACATATATAAAAGCTAGATGTTAATAATTTTTAGTTAACTTGAAGTAGATATACGTGTTTCTAGGCGAGATTTGTTATCTAAGGTATGTGACTATCGAAACGCACTAAACCAGAGTGCTTGGAAATTACAGAAGGCCCAAAATATACCTGTCACAAATTATGTAAAATATGAAGAATAATTAGCGCAGCATGCTGCACTATTTTTTTCTGTCAAAGTGACTAAGGTATATAAAAGCTACTTGTTCCTGCCATACTATAGCAAATCTAAGAATGGTAAATAGAGAGGACTGTCTGGCTGGGCAGTCTAAAGTATATAGCTAGGTTCAAGCCCAATTCACAAGTGCACTGGTATTTTGTCATCAAACCTGCTGGAAAAAAAATAGTGCAGCATGGTGGATAACGCCATACCCCATTATAGTCCATCGGAGTCTATTGGACATCATTGGTGACTATCATACACCAGATCTCGCACCGCCATGAGGCCTAATTGACCTCTTTGCTGTCTATCATAGGAACGATAAACTGGAAAAAGGCAGTTACATGATGGACACCAAAGGTGAATTATTAATCCCACTGACTATATTAGGAACCATCGCATCACATATCGTTTTCTTCTTCCTTTTTTGAGGAATCGAAGTTGCAGGCTCCTAATGGAACCTCTGAATGAGAGATAAATCGGACTTTATTTTCAGTTCCTATGATGGAAATATGCAGATGTGAATTGGGCCTAAATCTAGCTTTACATTTTAGATTGCTAAGAAAAGGCGTTCTCTCAATTTAACATTCTTAGGTTTGCCATAGTGTGAGGGGAATTGGCTGGTACATACCTCTGGTGACACTTCTCTATTGAGGAAGCAAAAAAAACCAGATGTGTTAAAATCTGACATGTATTATCTTTATTCTACAGCAGTCATCGGGAGACTCTTCTCCTATACTGTTAGATTGTTACCATAGTAGGATCTGCTGACAATTATCTAACCTACATGGCTAGTGTCTGTGTTATAGATAATGTAATCAGCATAGATGGTGCCAATGAACTGTTCAAAACAATACTTCATTCCATGCAGGGCTGACTTATCCATTGGGCATACTAAGCAATTACCTGGGGGCCCCAGGAGCACAGGGGCCCTAGATGGCTTGAGGTACTTCTTGGGAATTCAGGGCACATATCCTGGTTTCTCAGGTCAGCACTGGTTATTTAACTGTTTGCTCATTCTCAGGATGCCATCGGGTCCCTTTCCCACCAATTATAGTTGTAGGCTGCTCTATGCTGGGTTCACACATCGCATAACTGCATGCAAAGGAGCATGAGAACACCCTTCTGTTCCATTTGAAGGAGCCACTATTAAGGATGGGAGCCTGACCTACCTGGGCTACTACCTAACCAGGGCCCGACATACTTTCCAACCTAGGGCCCTGCCTGCCAACCTACCTTTGTATGTATTTATTTATATAACATATATTTTATATAAATACAGTGGTACCTTGACTTAAGAGCATCTTCACTTACAGGCGTTGTATCATTAAATGGTCTTCAGCATAAGGGGACAGAGAAAACAAGCAACTTTGCAATTGGATGTCATTTGCAAAGCTGTCTTGTTTTCACTGTCTCCCTTATCTTCGTTTTGTGTAAACACAGTTCCCCAGTGCCGGTCGGATCCCAAATCCTTGCATTTCATTGGCTGCCAGCTCTACTAATTTATATTCTGTTCGGCCCCCGGTCGTATTCACGGGAGCGTGCATTCCTGCCTCTCTCACTCAGAATAAGGGGCCAGCAACAATTTCACTCTATACAGCCAACAGCTCCTCAGTGACACTGCAGCTGCTTCTACAATCAGAAAACAGCAGAATTGTGCCTCGGTGCCTAATGCTCCTTAATGTAAAGGGCCGGCAACAATTTCACTCTATACAGCCACCAGCTCCTCATTGACACTGCGGCTGCTTCTACAATCAGAAAACAGCAGTCTTGTGCCTGGTGTAACCATAGAAGGGAGACGGATCTGTGCTGTGGATGAGTTCATAGAAGATTGGATTCAACTGTAACAAATCTCAAGCTGTGAGGAAAAGAGATCAGTGCTCTGGGTTCATAGAAAACTGTCTAGACTGAATGCAGGTCTGTGGTATGTAAACAGCTCTTACAAAATAAGACTACATAGGGAGAGGACAGTGACATGTGGTCTCGGGGGGAGGAGGGGGGGCAAACTCGCTCGGGAGCGAGCATGAACAGTGAAGGGGGAGGATTGTCATCCCCCTTCAGTTAAGAAACACCCAGCTGGGAGGGGAAGAAACACCCCTGGATTTCAGGAACTGAGAGAATCAAGCTTCAAGACAACAGCCGAACTGATGAAGCCATACATCCCCTTTAAGAATGTTTTGAGATAAGAGCAATCACTTAGTCCATTTTTTTGCTTTGAGTTAAGAGCAGATATTTGAGTTAAGAGTGAAGGAGAGCAGACGTGCATTGCAGCACCTCCTGCTCAAAAGCTCCTAACCTATAGCCATCCATCAATTTTGAAAGTAATCAGCTCTGCAAACCATCTGCCATTACAGCAGCATTGTGTGAACCCACCCGAAGTGAAGGGGAAAACACAGAAGAATTTAAGTTTAGCAATCTCCTCCATCTCTGGCAGCATCTTCATCTGACTTTCCAGGTGAATACACTTAATTAAACCAGTTTACATTTTCTTTTGTTATACTGTATATAGTTTATTTATCCATTGTGCACTCTGGATAATAAACATATAAAAAATTGTGGTTTTGGGGTTTGTGAAACAGATTAATGATGTTTCAATTCATTTCTATTGGAAAATTTGCTTTGACATACAAGCAAATATAGTTCAGAGAAAGGTGACAGAACGAATTAAACTCGTATCTCAAGGTACCGCTGTACATTTATTTAGACCCTAGTAACATCACTGGTCTGCAGGTGGAAGCTGTGTATGATCAGATGTGCTTGCCGTTGTTACAAGCGTGGACTAATGTAATGTCCTCGGCTAAACTCGGAACTCCCATTCATGTGTATAGTGGAGTCCTAGATTAGAAGCTAAATGGTCATGCACACCTGAGGAAATGGGTTAAGGTGGGTGCTGAAAGTGGAAAAGGCTAGTAATGCCAGACTATAATATAAGTATAAATCCACTGCACACCATATCTGATAAATGTAGTGTTTATTTACAAGAGGCAAGGATCATACAAAAATCCAGTGCATTAGAACAGAAACATACTCAACAAGTGCTTTCACCTAAATTATCTCTGAGATAAGAAATTCGGAATATTGATAAGGAATGATGTCAAAATAAGTCGACGTGTCGGCAATCGCCTCTATCAAGTGACATCTAAGTGAATGAAGAGATCCATCTGTAACAGGGATATAGGG
>JAODAL010038730.1:0-38847 GCA_025379985.1 Phyllomedusa bahiana
GGAAATCACTCTAAACCAGGCCTGCACAATGTTGCAGGACGTGGGACTTGATCATCCCGGACCACTAAGGAACATCCCAGGACCACACTGGAAAATCCCCCAAATGCTTAGAAATACCCCACACTGTCCATTTTGGGGGTTATACGGTTACATAGACCACGCCCCTTTGTTGAATGTTGCTAGCATATAGAAATGCTTTCGTGGGCTACATGCAACTCGGGGGGAATATTTTGTAAAGGGCCCTTCTAAACTTTAAAGGTGGTTTTTAAAAGAAACTTTGATAGATAGTGTGTTTTTTATTTTAAAGGGGTTTTTTTGGTTTCTGGTTATACATACCAAGGCAAAAAAATTTTGCCCATCCTTTTTGAATCACTTGTATTTTAATATATTCCCCCGAAACCTAAAGAGATGCGTAAAAACAGGTCTTCAATACTACACTGTCTGAGGACATCATAAAATAGAAGGATAGATGCTGAGTTTGGACATTTATGGTTTCTATGATTTGGTTTGATATGTTCCAATAAAAAGCTATTAAAATGCTGCTGAGGCTCAAGTAGAAATTGAAGCCCTGTTCACTTTACACAGGTGGAAGCTTTTCCTGTACGAGTTTGTATGCAGAAAGAGCAGACAATCACTGTGTATGAGTTGGAAAGGCTGAACCCAAAGGGGCACATTTACTATTTTGGTTGTGCCGAAAAGTGTTTTTAAAAATGTGGCAAAAGGGGCAAGTTTTTATTGAGCAGTCAAAGTATATTACAAATGCAATTATTATTTTTTACCACCATTGTGAAGGGGGGCTTTGTCAATGCAACTTGCTGCCCCAAAAACTCTGCAAAATTTATGCAAAAATTATGCACATATTTTGGTGAATGTAACCCAAATTAATATTTGTCTGAAAAAGCTAGACAAGTCTAACGATGATGCAAAATTATCAAACAACATGAGCGGTTGTAATAAATATGATACATTTTTTAAATGTTATTGTATTTTACTCTGGCAAGAGTAAATGTTTCCCTAAAGTTTTTTCTCCTCTAGGGAAAATTTACTAAGACTGGCGTTTAATACCCCTGTGTTAATGAAAAGTGTGCAGAAGTAAGATGTGCCAAATATATGAAAGCTTAATACATTCGGTGCATTTTTTTACCCATTTGTTTGCCTGACTGACAAATCTATGCCACTTAAAATCTAGAGTAGATTTCTGATATAATTTATGGCACTTTCTCGCATAAATTATATGTATTGGGCTGTGCTCAGTCCTGTTTGCTGCTCATAAGAAACGTGGCAAGCTTGCGTTTTTGCTGACACACGCTGTCAGTAGGAGAGTTGCTCCGCCTCCAGATGCTAATGCTGTCAGGGAGTGAAGCCAGAGCAGCAAGCAGTGTCAGCATCCGGAGGTGACGTGCACCTCTATCTACTCGACGGCGGGGCAAAAAAACCGCCGACTACTTACCTCCATTGGTGAAGGCAGTGAAACCAGAGCTCTCATCCACAGACTTGCACCCAGACAGCTGAAAACACTGCAACATTTGCCCTGAAAGTGGCAGCTGGCTCTTAGGGGACTGGAGAGTCATCTCAGACATTTTTTGCTCCTGGGTCAACACACTGATATTTTTTTACAGATCTCTGTTCTTATTAATGAACTGAACTTAAAAGTAGGTTTACCAATAGAGATGGGCGAATTTCCCGAAATTTGTTTCGTTCACTTCGCCGAATTTCTCGGCTAAAAATACCTGTGTTACGATTACTTTGCACGAATCACGTTAAAAAAACAGCTACTTTCCCAGGCTGCCACAGAGCCTGCAGGGTGCTGTAGAATCGTTGTGCCATGCTTAAATATGCAGAGGGAGCTTGGTTTGGTCTTATACAATGTTGTGTTTTTGTATGAGCACCATCTGCCATCCGCTCTTAGAATCGCTTCACTATTAAAATTCCCCAATGGGCACTTAAAGACGGGCAAAAAACCTGACCAAAATATGAGGGGAATGTAGCCTGATAAGTCATGGCAGCAAAAGCCGGGATGGAAAAAAAACAAGCTGAGAGCTCAGGTATGGCAACATCAGTGACACGAGTGTGGAGCGTGACGGTTGGCAGACACAGCAGCATGAGGTCAGGAGGAGAGTGGCAAATGAACATTCTGGGATGGCCAAAAACAGGAGTAGGCCACAGTAGTGAGGCCACAGAGTGGGACCAAGGGACCACAGTGGTAGTCACGGCAGAAGCCACAGCAGCAGCATGAGGTCAGACAGTGGCCACAATGGACACAGTCGTGGAGGTCAACGGCAGCAGCCACAGCAGCAGCATGAGGTCAGACAGTGCTCAATGACACAAGTGTGTAGGTCACGGGCAGCAGCCCAAGCGTGCAGCATCGAGGTCAGACAGTAGGCCACAATGACACAGGGGTTAGGTCACAGCAAGCAGCCACTGCTGCAGCATGAGGTCAAGACAGTGGCACAATGACACGGATAAGTGGGTAGGTCCAACAGCAGCAGCATCGCAGCAGCATGAGGTTAGACAGTGGCCACAATGACACAGTGTGGAGGTCACGGTGCAGCCAGAGGGCAGCAGCATGAGGTCAGACAGGCACAATGGACTGAGTGTGTAGGTCACGGGCAGCAGCACCAGCAGCCAGCATGAGGTAGACTGGGCACAATGACTCACCGTTAGGGAGGTACCTCGGCAGCGCCAAAACAGCAGTATATGAGGTCAGGACAGTGGCACAATGACCATTCTGGGAGGGTGGTAAAAACAGCGAGTAGGCCACAGAGTGAGACAATGACACTGTGTGAGACGCGCTGTGGCGGGTCACGGCAGCAGCCCACAGCAGCAGGCATGCGGTCAAGACAGTGGCACAATGACATTCTTGGAGGTGGCAAAAAACAGGAGTAGGCACAGAGTGAGACAATGACACTGTGTGGACGGTCACGGCAGATCAGCCCACTGCAGCTGCATGAGGTCAGACAGTGGGCACAATGACTTTTGGAGGTGGCAAAAAAACAGGAAGTAGCACACAGAGGGGGACAATGAAAACAGTGTGTAGGTTCACAGCAGCAGCCAGAGCAGCAGCATGAGTCAGACAGTGTCACAATGACTCAGTTTTGGAGGTCACGGCAGCAGCCACAGCAGCAGCCATGAGGTCAGAGGTGTGGCACATGTCCCCAAAGTGTGTAGGGTCACGGCAGCCAGCACCACAGCAGCAGGATGAGGTTCACGACAGTGGCACAATGACCATTCTGGATGGTGGTAAAAAAACAGGATGAGGAGGCCACAAAGTGAGACAATGACACAGTTGTGGAGGTCACCGGCAGCAGCCACAGCAGCAGAATGACATCAGACCAAGAGGCCAATGAACCTTCTGTAGGTGCATAAAAAACAGGAATATAGGCAACAGAGTGGGAAAATGACACAGTAGTGGGAAGGTTCACGGCAGTGCCACAGCAGCAGGACAATGAGGTCAGAACGTGTCACAATGACACAGTTGTAGGTCACAGCAGCAGCCACAGCCGAGCCAGCATGAGGTCAGGACCGTGGCACTATGACAAGTGGGTAGGTCACCGGGTCTGCAGCCCAGAGCAGCAGCATGAGGTCAGGACAGTGAGCCCAATGTCTGAGTGTGTAAGGTCACTGCGCAGCCACAGCAGCACATGAGGTCAGTACGCAGTGCGCACAATGGTACACTGTGTGTAGGTCACGGCGCAGCCACAACAGCAGAATGAGGTCAGTCTAGGTGGCACAATGAACAGGTTGTGTAGGTCACGGCTCCAGCAAGCCACTGCAGGCAGCATGGAGATCAGGATACTGGCACAATGACATGTCTGGACGTTGGTAAAAACAGGAGTAGGCCCACAGAGTGAGACAATGCACAGAGTGGAGGTCATCGGGCAGCAGCCACAGCCGCAGCATGAGGTCAGACAGTGGCACAATGACATTCTGGAGGTGGTTAAAAAAGGAGTAGGCCACAGGAGTGAGAACAATGACACAGGCTGTGGAGGTTCACTGCTAGCAAGCCACAGCAGCAGCATGAGGGTCAGACTGTGGCACAATGACAGAGTGTGGAGGGTGGGTGTCAATACCAGTCCATAGGTATCAAGGGGGGATGCGTTGGTGGCAGATGGAGATTCTGTCAGCAGATGGGTGGCATCAGGCGGGGGTGGCGACATCGAATTAGTGGCTGAGGCAGGTAGTTTGATCCCAGATCACTTTTCACAGTTTGGTGAGGCGTCATGGGTGATGTAGTATGACCTAAGGAATTGGTTTGTGGAATCCTGGCGATCCACTCTGATTCATCTTCGACAAAGGTCTGTCGTTCCACAATTTCCCGTGGGACAAGCGGGTTCTCCTCGGGGTAACGATGGCCCCCGCAAGCACTGAACACCGCTTGATGCCACACTACTGGCGGGGACAGGACAGCATTCTCCACTGCAAACTCGGCAAGTTTGCGGCCACACATCCAGTTTGGGCTGCCCGGTAGTCCTGCGGATCTTCTAACTGCGTGGCAGAGTGCCTTTCACAAAGTAGGCAACCAACCTGTTGGTTCAGGTCTACTCCCAGGTCCTGCTGCTGCTGGCGACCTGCCTTCCTCACTAGGCGGGGGGAAAGGAAGCTGCTCATCAGTGACTCCCAAGGACTTCGGTTGCTGCTGATGGAGTGGTACTTGCTCACGACCCCCACCTTCCCCCGGCAGCCACGGGACTCAGTAGTACGTGAGCGCTGAAGAAACAACGGTCAGAAACGAAGAGGAGGGACGATTGCCACACATGGGCAGCGGCCAACCGAATATGGAGGATTTCCCTATAGTATTTGACGGTTTGTCATCCCTCTCATTAGCTGGGAAAAAAAGGCTCCATTTTGGGACCGCGTGGTAGCGAGGGTCCAATTGGGTGAGAGTCCAGAAGTCCTCCCATCTAACCGGTTTATGACTATTCGGCTGTTCACTGCAAGGCAAATCAGCCACTTGGCTGTGGGCCATCTGCACAAGTGATCCGAGGGGCTCCTGCGTCATCTCCACCTGTATACTGCCACGGTGCCTTGCGGGTCATCTGCCTCATCTTCTCATCTCCATCTAGCCTCCTCCTCAAGCTGTCCTGCTCCTCCTCTATTGTCACCAGGGTAGAATTCACCAGGACAATGAATCTGCTCAATTCTCCTCCTCCTCCTCTCTATTTCTGTCCCCAACCGGACTTCTTCGTGGCCGCGAGATGTAGTCGCCACGTCTCCAGTCCCCTGCCAGACAGGATTTTTCGCATCTATTCCTGGACATGAAGCAGTGGAATGACGTTATTCATCCCGTAGTCATGGCGACTGACAAAACATACATCGCCTCCTCGAATAGCCTCAACAAACGGCAGGTGTCATTGAATGAGCTGCCACTTGGCTGACATCAAAGTATACACATGGGACTACTTCTGTCTGCCTGGATCAATCAAAATTCGTTAATGGCCTTTTCTATGTTCATTACAGTCGGTCCAACATGTGCAGGCGAGGATTTCAATGGGTGGAAACATCGCAAATCAGAGTGTTGTTGGGGGATGCCGTTCTGCCGCGAAAGGGTCGTTCTCCTGGCTTTGTACGAATGATAAAGTGCATGCACAGTTATCCTGCCCCAGTTTCAGAATGTTCTGAAGTCGGCGTGGAAGACTTTCAGGAACCTTTTCACAACCAGATTGAACACATTCGCCCATGCAGGGCACATGGACCCATCCTCCTCGGTGCAGCGCGGACAACCATGTTCCTCCCATT
This sequence comes from Phyllomedusa bahiana, assembly GCA_025379985.1. Lineage (NCBI taxonomy): Eukaryota > Metazoa > Chordata > Amphibia > Anura > Hylidae > Phyllomedusa > Phyllomedusa bahiana. Next base: position 5,737 of record JAODAL010038730.1, read on the forward strand.
GTCCGTCACCATGTTCAGATTTGCAGTTGGCGCAGAGAACAGCCACACATCGATTTCTTGTACATGACGCGGACGCAGTCCTCCCCTGTTGTGTCTTCGTTCGCCGAGTCTAGCCAGGTGTAGAACTCGTGACACCGCAGTGCCCAACACATGTGGTATTATGGATAGCAGTACTTGTGTTGAGGGCTTAGATGGTGGGTGGAGAGGAGGAGGCGGAGGACATTGGCCGCAGGAGCCGCAGTATGCAACGTGGAGGAGAAGCGGCGTCATGTCTCCTGTCCAAGTTTTTGGTGTGCCTGGGCCGATCACATATCACCGTGGGCCGGTTAAAGGACATGTTGGCCCTATGACCCGTAGTTTTCAGCTCCAGAGCGTCCGCAGCTGGACGTGCACCTTGGAACAACCCGATAAAGCTCAAGGACTGGCCCACTTCTGTTCTACATATTTATGAAGTCGGCTGGTACTGCCTTTTTGGAAAATACAATTTACGACTGGAACTCTCCATCTCGGCTCGGCACAAAGCCATTAGTTCTCTGAACGGTGCAGAGATTCCAACATTTGGAAAGGGGGGGACTCAGTACAACTACTTGGACAGGAGCATGGTCAGCTATTTGCACACCTAGGTTGGGTTGGCCAACGCATACTGTTGTCCTCTTTGCTCGATCGCCCCACTGAAGATCTGCTGGCGCCTATGAGGGTAGCAAGGAGCAGGAAGCATCTTGGACCGGGAGATGTTGTCAAAGAGAAACAGCTCCACTCTCTGCAGATGGTGGTGGAAGCCTTGACTGGCTGCAAGGGCATGCGTTGACACTGGAGCGCTGCTGCCTGCTGCTTATGTGTGCGGCGGAGTGTGGACCAACCAATCTGACGCACGTTTCTCCCAGGCCACGGATGGTGACGCATGCAATGGTTGAGCTGGTCCGTCGGTGCCAACGTTAGATCCTGCACGCTTCAATTTTCTGCTTACAGATTATAATATACCCATATTCGGCTCCTCGGTGTATTAGCAAGGGTAACTGCACACCGCCCCGCCAGCCGAGTATCGGATTTACACAGGCCAACGCTCCGCACTGAGTGATACTGCCGCGCCCGCTGACTCGCTGAGCCCCTGTGACACTACTTTCTTGGGACTGCCGAGCAGGTTTTTTTTACCCTGTCGGACGCTTGGCTACGACCCACACTGCTGCTACCCTGTTGACTCACGGCCACCCTCTCATAACCCAACTTGCTGACTTGACGCCCGCTGCCTCGTGCGCAAGCCAGCCCTATTCTTCTGACGCGATTTTGAATAGCCTTGCCCATACCCGGATCACCAAGTGCGGTCGGTACATCATCATTATTTGTGTTTCATCGTCACTGCTGTTCCTCATCACCGGTCTTGGTATGCAGAGGCTGAGCCCATCACATACATGACTAAATTGCCACTCTCAACATCTATTACTTTGCCGTCTACTGCAGAAGCAGGGGATATTGTGCCAAGTAGCTGCTGACTGCCATCCTCAATTGTTCATCACGCTATATAAGTGGCGCTGAGACCAGTACCAAATAGTAGATCTTCTGGCTGAGGGGAACCGGATGGGACGGAGGCGGGCTTGAGGACAGGTGAGGGCCGCTGACCGATCCCGGGGCCATTCCCAATAAGGGTTGGTCAGCGTTCACCCACCGGCTCTTGGCTGGGGTTGTCAGAAGTCTTCTGGGAGGAGTGGCATGACCTAGTCAACCAATACAAGAACCCTTGAGTGGCTAGTCAGTACAAGGCGCCTAGATGACAGCCGGCAGTTGTGGCCTCAAGAGTGTCCATGCTGCGACGTCACCTTGCTGTGCTGCGACCTGGGCCATGGACATGTTTGTAGCCTCTGCACCACTCGCAGGGTGAGTGCATGCCACCTCTCTGTCTGACATTAATGTTTTGTTCTAAAATGTACAGACACTGTTTGGATGAAGATATCTGTATATGAATAAATACACACCCTGTATTTGACGCCAAACGAAACCAGTAACAAGTTGGTAACCCTTGGATATAAATTGCGCTCCACCAAATGGCAGGAAATATTGGCTTGTATGTGCCGTTTAAAAACTCTGTGTTATTTTACTGAATATAAAGCACCAAACATAACTTCTCTTTGGATTATGAAATTATGCTTACAAGAATTTTTCTGTGGCGGTGAAAACAAAGTTTCTTTTATTGATAACAACTGAGAAACATGATTTAATTAACCCCTGGATTAAATTGTGCCAAAAAGAATTGAGCAACCACCAAACTTACTAGATTTTTTGTGCTTTCTACGCCACGCAACAAGAGAGAAAATTGTAATTAACCTTTGCTTGTGGAATTATTGCTACAGGAAAAAATGTTATATATTTTGCGTTGAAAATGACGGTTTCTTGGGATCACACAGCTGAAAAAACATATGCTTTAATTAACCCCTGGATGTTAAAATGCGGCAAAGAATTGAGCCACCTCAAACTAGTTAGCTTTGTAGGTGTTACAATGCAGTGTTTTTTCGCCACACAATTAGAGAATAAAATTGTAATTACCTTTGATTGTGAATTATGTACAGGAAAAATGTATTTATTTGGCGTGAAAATGACGGTTTTCTTGGATCTCCATAAGCTGATAAAACAATGCTTAATTAACCCCTGGATGTAAATTGCGCCAAAGAATTGAGGCCACACAAAATAGTAGCTTTGTAGCATGTTACAATGCGGTGTTTTTTACGCCACAAAATAAGAGATTAAAATTGTATTTAAAACTCTTGTTTGTGAATTTGCTCAGGAAAAATGTTATATATTTTGGCGTTTGAAAATGACGGCTTCTTGGGATCACCACAGCTGAAAAACAACGCTTAATTAACCCCTGGATGTAATTGCCGCCACAAACAATTGAGCCACCACAAACTAGGTAGATTTGTTGTAGTGTTTACAGCGGTGTTTTTTTACACCACCCAAATTAAGAGATAAATTGTAATTAACTTGCTTGTGAATTTAAGCTACAGGAAAAATGTTTTATTTATTTTGGAGTTGAAATGACGGTTTATTGGGGATCACACAGCTGAAAAACAACGCGTACATTTAACCCCTGGATGTAAATACTGCGCAAAACAATGAGCCAACCACAAAACTAGTAGCTTTGTAGCGTGTTACTATGGCGTATTTTTTACGCCACACAACAAGAGATAAAAATTGTAATAACCTTGCTTAGTGAAATTATGCTACAGGAAAAAATGTATTTTATTTTGGCGTTGAAAATGAACGGTTTCTTGGGAGTCAACTACAGCCCATGAATAACAACGCTTAATTACCCTGGATGTAAATTGCGGCCAAAGAATTGAGCTTCGAGCAGCCATAAAAATGAAGTGGTATATGTAATTGCAAAATGTGTTTCTTTAAATGAATACAACAGGAACTTGGCTTAGATCCCCTTGGATATTCAAATGTGTGTGAGCAGATAGGATTTTTAATGTATATGGCGATGCATTGTAGGACGCACACTGGATTTCAGTTCCCAATACCCAAAAAATTTTGAAATAGAAACGTTACGAGTAGCAGTCTAGAGACAAGCCTGAGACAACCTCCCACAAAAATCGCTGTATAAAAAATCAGTTCTTCAGTAACAATCAGCCGCGGCAGCACCTTCCTGATCGTCATGGAGAGCGGTATGAGCTCCCAGCGTCGCGCCCGGACTTAATAGTGCGGTGACGTAAACAGAATCCCGCGGTCTCTGATTGGCTTCATCTCTGCACATGTCATGCAGGCTATGCCCTTCTTCCTTCCAGAGTGCTTTGCCCCATGTATCGCCATGTGCTCGCAGCCATTTTATCAATCAAAAGCACACTTCGTTCACCCGAAGTCCGCCAAAGTTCGACTTCGTTCGGAACCGAAGTTTTCCTGAAATTCTAAACGAATTCCACTTCGTTAGAATCAATTCGCCCATCTCTATTTACCAACCATTACAGGGAGTATTTTATAGCCTATGGGGGACATGTATGAATAGGGCTGGGCCAGTTTTCTGGCATACTTTGAGACAAAAAACTGTCATAGCCCTGTCCTATAGATGTATGAACAGTCGTACGCCTATGCTGTGTAACACTTACGATGTCCCACATTTAGGAACCACAGTATGACAGGTTCATACATACTATTGCATTCTACACTCCTCTGTAGCGATTTAGAACTGGCGAGTCAGCGCTAAGTTCATACATGTCGCCCTATATGTCTATAGTCTTACCATTAGTTTTGGTGAATAGCAGTATACACTGATCAAAAGCCATGAGAAATGGGTCTATACAAAATCCTGTATCTGCCAAAAATTGGCCTGAACTATTCAACTTGGCTAATAAAATTGTTAAATGTCAACCCAGCTATTTGCATCAATGTGATTAACTTCTGTTGTATGTAATAACCATTTAGCTACACATAAATGTTCATTACAATTGCGTAGATCAAAAATCATATGAGGTCTCCAAAAATGATTATTTTGCCAATTGCTTTATCAGTGAGAGCTGTTGTGTCTGATCAATGAACACCAGGGGCAATTTCACTTGAAGAACATATAAACATATTTCTGTTATCTATTGTGTTTTAGTCTTAAATCTTAGATATTAAGACTACTGATGTGAAGAAATTTCATTTAAGAGTATTAAACTGCCATATGCTTAAGTGTGCAATTACATAATTAAAGCAGTGAAAGTGTAAAATGCTTCTTCCCAGGCTGACATAACAGATGCTGCTCTACCAAGTCTTAAGGCATTGTCTGTATGAAATCTTTATCCTTTTTTGCAACATCAGCTAAAACAATAAATCAACCTAATTTTTATTGGTTACAAAATACAAAATGCTGCCTTGAACATCTGCCATTTGCCAATCAAACTAAGAAGCTACACTTCATATATAAGGAGAAAATATAACTTTTTAGTATGAAAAATTAATCAGGTTTTCCTTTTGCAACCGTATAGAACAGAGTAAAGAAGTGCTCTCTCACCTCTCAGGAGGAACTCTCAGGAAGCTCCTGGTGAAGCTGATCTTGTGGTACATCTTGGGACCAATTATATGTCTTAAAAAGATTTACTTCCAGTTAAATGGAATTACAAAGCCTCAACTAGGATCTTGACAAAAATATCACTTCAACTACATTTTCAGAGGTTTTACCAGTCTGTACACAAAAGCAAGGCACCTTAAATCTCAAGGTTAAATGTGTGTTTAAAACAGTGGTTTCGAACTGAGAGTTTTGGGCATGTTTGTCATGATGTTAGTAGATGGTTTGATAGGGAGTTGCACAAGAATGATGGTTTTCATTCATCACAATGTCACACAAACCCTTGGCGTGAAATTTTTTGGACAGACATTTAAACTAGTTGAAGGGGTTAGACTATAAAAATGGTAGATACCCAAAACATATGAGGAAAGACTTAATCCCTTAAGGTATAAGCTTTCTTTGGACTCAAGAACCAAGCCCTTTTTTTTCAAATCTGATATGTGTCACTTTATCTGGGAATAATTTTTTAAAGGTTTTACCTATTCATGTGAATTTGAGATTGTTTTCTCGTGACACATTGTACTTTAAGTTACAAATTAATTTTTGTGAAACAATCCTTGTATATTTGTGAAAAATATCAAAATATTGTGAAAATTTGGCAAAAATTAGCAATTTTCAAAGTTTAAACATTTCTGCGTGTCATACCCAAGAAATTTGTAAACAATTAACATCTGCCATAAGTCTACTTTATGTTGGCATCATTTTCAAACAATCTCATATTTTTTTAGGACATTAGGGGACTCTTACATTTTGTATCAAATTTTAACATTTTCAAGAAAATTTCTAACACTGATTTTTTTAAGGACCAGTCCAGTTCTGATATGGCTTTGAGGGGCCCTTATTTTAGGTACCCCCATAAATGACTCTATGTAAGAAACTTCACCCCTCCAGGTATTCAAAACAACACATAGTTTGTTAACCCTTTAGATGTTTCACAGAAATTAAAGCAAATAAGAGGTGAAATTTCAAAATGTCCCTTTTCTTGCTGATTTTCAATTTTTATCCATTATTCACTGGAACACGGTAGATGATAACAGGGAAATACAGCTCAATATTGATTCCTCAGTTTCTGCCATATTCCAATGCGCTATTTGACTTTGGCGTCTCATTTTCATTAGGAAATATTTTAGACACCATTTCTGGTTTGCGGGCACCGTAAGGTTCTAAAACTTAATAAACTCCCCTAAAAAGACATAATTTGGAAAACTACACCCCTAAAGAAATATATCCAGGGGTTCAGTGAGTATATCGACCCCACATCAGGTTGTGACAAATTTTTATTCTTTCCAATAATCTGCAGCTTGAGCTGAAATCATGGAAAAAAAGCACCCCAAGATGTATTACACTATTTCTTCCAAGTTCAGCAGTACCCTACATGTGGGTGTAAACTGCTGTTTGGGCGCATGACTGTTTAGCTTTTGTAACGCAGACTTTGGTAGATGCCATGTTATATTTGCAAAGCCCCTGAAGTACCAGAACAGGAGAAACCTTACAGAAGTCACCCCATTTTGGATTCAACACCCCTCAGGGTGTTCTAGGGCTTTATTGTGCAATTGGGTGCACGGGTGTTCCACAGTTTTTTTTTTAGCTTATGGTCACGAAATTAAAAAAAAAAATCATCTGCAGGTTCGTCATTGTTTTTTGGTTTTCATTTTTACAGCAGTCACCATGTGGTATAAATGACAGGATAACTTTACTATGCGGTCGGTGCAATTGCAATGATATAAATTTGATATAGTTTTTTTTATGTTTTGCTACTCTTACACAAAATGGGTTTGTAAAAGAATTGCATTTTTATGTTGTCATAGTCTGACAGCCATAACTTTTTTATTTTTCTGTATATGGAGCTGACTAAGGACTTGTTTATTGCAGGATGAGTTGATGTTTTCACTGGTGCCATTATGGGGTTTATATGATGCTTTACTCTCTTTTTATCAAGGTTTTTGGAGACAGAATGAACCAAATACAGCAGTCTTGGTAGTGTTTTCTATTTTTATTTTTTACAGCGGTCACCGTGTTGTATAAATGAGATGCTAGCTTTACTCAACATGACGAAACAATATATGTTTATATAAGTAAAATTGCCCCTGGTGTGACACAACAGCTCTCACTGATAAAGCAATTGTAACTTAATCATTGCTGGAGACCTCACAATTTTTATATATACAATTGTAATAAACATTTATGTATAACTAAATGGTTATAACATACAACAGAAGTTAATCACATTTATGCAAATAGCTGGGTTGACATATAACAATTTGTGGCAGATACTGGATTTTGTATAGACCCATTTCACATGGCTTTTGATCAGTGTATACTGCTATTCACCAAAACTAATGCTAAGACTATAGACATATAGGGCGACATGTATGAATTTGGCGCTGACCCGCCAGTTCTAAATTACTATAGAGGAGTGTAGAATGCAACAGCATATATGAACCTGTCATACTGTGGTTCCTAAATGTGGGACATCGTGTTACACAGCATAGGTGTACAACTGTTCATACATCTATAGGACAGGGCTTCGACAGGTTTTTGGGCTCAAAGTATGGCAGAAAACTGTGCAGCCCCATTCATACATGTCGCCCGCAGGCTATAAAATACTCTCTCAGATGGTTAGTAAACCTACTTTAAAGTTCAGTTCATTAATATGAACAGCGAGATGTGTAAAAGACATCAGTGTGTTGACCCAGGAGCAACAAATGCCTGAGATGACTCTCCAGTCCCCCAGGAGCTATCTGCCGCTTACAGGGCAAATGTCGCAGTGTTTGCAGGTGTCTGGGTGCAAGTCTGTGGATGAGAGCTCTGGTTTCACTGCCTTCACTAATGGAGGTATGATGGCGGTGTTCGTGCCGCGGTCTCAGTAGAAGAGTTCCCTCACCTCCAGATGCTGACACTGCTTGCTGCTCTGGCTTCACTCCCTGTCAGCAAAGCACAGCCCAATATACAAAATTTATGTGAGAAAGTGCCATAAATTATATCAGAAATCTACTCTAGATTTTAAGTGGCATAGATTTTTTCAGTCAAGCAAACAAATGGTAGAAGATGCACCAAATGTATTAAGCTTTCATATATTTGGCACATCTTACTTCTTCACACTTTTCATTAACAAAGGGATATAAAACACCAGTCTTAGTAAATTTTCCCCAGAGGAGAAAAAACTTTAGGGAAACATTTACTATTGCCTTTGAAAAGTCAGAATAAAATACAATAACATTTTAAATATGTATCAGATTTATTACAACCGCTCATGATGTTTGAAAATTTTGCATCATTGTTAGACTTGTCTAGCTTTTTCAGACAAACTAGTAATTGTCTTACATTGCACCAAAATTCAGTGCATAATTTTTGGCATAATTCTGCAAAGTTCTTGGTGCAGCTTGTTGCATTATGACAATGCCCCCTTCACAATGAGTGTGTAAAGGTCATAATAATTGCATTTGTAATATACTATGACATGCTACACTAAAAACTTGCCACAGTTTAAATACACTTTTCTGGCACAACCAAAATAGTAAATGTGCCCCTTTGGGTTCAGCCTTTCCAACTCATACACAGTGATTCCCAGCATTTTCTGCATACAAACTCGTGCAGGAATGGGCAAAGCAAGACTTTTTTGTGTAGTTCACTTTCTGGTATAAATGACGTGCTAGCTTGATATGATTCTTTCAATACGAAATATGTAGGGTTTTCATTATGTTTTATTTAAGAAAAACTAAATCCAAATCTAAATTTTCACTGCAGCTTCATTTTCTGCAACCAATAACTTTTTTGTACTTCCACCTATGGACCTGATTTGAGGGTACATTTTTTTGTGGGCTGACGTACTTTTGATTGGTTTCATTTTGGGACAGATGCGACCTTTTCATCACTTTTTATTGCAATTTTTAGAGAATGTGAAATGACCAAATTACACAATTGTAGCGTTTTTAGTTTTACAGTGTTCAGCCTATGGAATAAAATCAGATCAGACTTTTTATTGTTTATTTTTATTTGCAAACTGGCCTTTATTTTTTTATTATACTTTAAAAACAATTGTTTTTACATTGTAATATAAAGTTCCCCGTAGGGTATTTGACCACTAGAGTGCTTGATTGTTAGTATACCCTTCTGCATTCTATAAATAATTCAAAAGAATGTTCAAAGATGGCGGTTCTAGCACTTCATGTTTGGGGCAGGAAGTGTTGAAATCGCATACATGGCAGTAATGGTAGCCTTCACAAGACTTACAGCTACCATGGTAACTGATTTGCACCATAGGGGAGCAACAGGCGCACAGGTGTGCCAATCGGAGTGAGATATGATGCACGGCACCATTTCTCATTCATTTAGACTCCATTCCCTGTGGTTACTGGCAAGTGCCAGCTATAATCAACAGATGACATCTGTCTTTTATGTAGTGAGATTACTGTTTAATCCCGCAACATAGAACCTTAACAGCACCATGAGGTATGGATAGATTATGTGTCGGTAAGGGGTTAATAAGAGACTACACACATGAACAAGATGGCACAATCTGAAATGAGTTGGGGGAAGGTCAAAAGTAATGTTAGAAAATATAATTTTACTGAAAGAGTAAAGAGTTGGAAAATCACCGGTAAGTAGATGTAAAACTGCCTGAAATGAGTTGGGGGAAGGTCAAAAGTAATGTTAGAAAATATAATTTTACTGAAAGAGTAAAGAGTTGGAAAATCACCGGTAAGTAGATGTAAAACTGCCTGGGTTAAACATGAATTTATTCTAAATAAAAATATAAAGGGTATAATATACTGATGCAGCAAAACATGATATCACAACACAAATTGTTATCTGAACTTTTTCAATGATTTTTGTCGACAGATAAGAGAAGATAACATGAAAATCCATGATATCACAGTCAAGTTAATCTTCTCTACATCTCTAAAAGAAGACTAGATGAGCCATGTGTTCTTTTACTGCTGTCAGTCTTCTGTGTTTCTTAAACATCTGAGTTGTAGAGAGAAGTTTTGGTCTTGGGAGTGGGGTTCGGTTTTTTAGTTTCCTGTTAAAAAGGCAAGATCAGTTCTTAGCTGACAGCTGCATTAATTACTTATGGACAAAAACAATAATGGACAAACAGATATTCATGTCTTTTGCTGGGCACACTCAGTACATATGCACAGTGGAAGGATAAAAACTAGATGAATCTTTGATTTTAATAATCTGTAGATGCCCTTTCAGAAGCAATCACCTCCACCAAACCTTTTCTGTAGCTGCAAGTAAGATTTGCAGACATTTGAACCATTGTTTCCTGCATATCTACCACCTTGTCAATACTTTTGGGATGTGTCACATGCACAGTCCTCTTTAGTTTATACCCCAGCATCTTGATAGAGTTAAGGACTTATTTCAAAACATTTTTTATTTAATTGTCTTGTGTGCTTTGGGCTAATGTCATGCTGTATCTGTAAATGCCTACTGAACTTATGAACTCAGGGAACCTTTGTATCTTCTTCCTCCTGTAAAAGGTTTTGATATACCTATGCATTCATTGTTCCCTCAATGATTTGTAACTTGGGCCACCATGCAAAATCTGCAGCAAGCACCTTACTTAACATATGCCATTTATAATACTGATTTCTTCGTGTGTCAGGGGGGACATTGGCCATCCTCAGGCACCATTACTTAGGTGTATCTGCTACCTCTTCATCATTTATAACCAAGCCTCTGGTGTAAAATCGATGAACAAACTCAAGTATGTAGCATCAATGTAGTAAGAGTGGTATATATGCATTGTGAGTTATAGGGGTTATGGCAATGTGAGCAAAATTAATGGAATATGCATCATAGCAATCAAAATCATCAGAGCGGTGCTACATTTTTATCCCAAGAGCCTATTTGTCACAAGCCTCTTACATTAGCAAAGCCAAAAACCATATCACACCATGTAAATGCAATGCTTGATTTCCACACGTCATTCCAAACTACCAGCAAGAAAAATAAGAAGCCAGAGTATACTGAGTACTGTGAGCATCAGTTTAATAAGGTAATTTCTCTGCTAATGTCAACTACTGAAAACATTAAGTTAAATAAACAACCAAGATAAAAAAGACTCCAAAAAATCATGTTCCTTGTTTTTATATACTAGAGATTTATACAAGAGTTTTACTTACACATTTATTAATATGGATTTTCACTGGCCTAATTCTGCAGATGCTATAAAAGATTTGGCATTATTTTTAGCACGGATCAATTCACCAATTAATTTCAAATATGAAATTCAGCAACATTTCTAAACTGGATAAATCAATTTTATTTCTACTAATAGTTTGCTAGTTAAAAATTAACCTTTTATAGTAGAGGTGACTTGGCCTCCTAATGAATAGGAATTATTCTGGTAACTCTATTAATTAGTGGAAAGCGTAATTCCTTTGCTGAAATTGTATCTGACTAATATAATATCTTATTTCACCTACATTATGTAGCAAAAGGGCGAATCACCTCAAGAACATTGTACTTTTGATACTGCAACCAAATATGCAATATCACCAATCAAATTAGCAAAATAGCCACCCCCAAAAAATATATTTTTATTCGTACACCTTAGATTAAAATAAAATATTAAAGGACCATTCCAGTTTTTTTCCTTAGTTCATTAGAAATTGCTTTTAGGTACATTGTAGTGCCAGTAACTTTATGGCTGCATACAGGATTTCTGGCTGATGTAACAGACTCTGTTAAGTCACATGACCTGATCTGGAAAACACTGTTATTTTGATAATGACAGGAAGTCTCATTCGGAACATTCCTATGAGACTAATTGTGAAGCTCCCATATGAATGCATACTGAGATTTACCTCCGGGTAACACAGCCATGCTAGCTGTTTCAGCAACTCAGAGTTCAGGTCACATGACTTGCAGCAATGAAAGATCCGGTTTTCATCTTCAATTAAGCAAGCTTACTGATACAACTGGGTTCCTAGAAGCAATTTCTAATGAACTAAAGGGAAGAAATGGAGTAGTTCCCCCTTTAAAAAGCAATCCTCAGGAAGAAAATAAATTCCCAACCTGTATACCCTTCCAAAATAGCCAAATCCCCAATATAACAAAACTTTCCTAAATATAAAAAAATGCACCGCACAATCCCCATACTTAAAAAGGTTAAAAAGATATAAAGAGGGTTGTGCTAAACAGTAAGATTGGGGGAATTTCTAAAAAATTCGATTCCGGGCAATTCGCCAATTTCCGACAAAAATTCCCTTTCGTTCCGAAATTTCTTTGGCACAATCTGTTAAAAAAGGCCCGCCTTTTTTTTCCCGGCCCGCACAAAGCCTGCAGGGTGGGTGTGAAAGTTGTGGCCTGCCCCTTAAAAAATTTCAGAGGGGGAGCTTTGGGGTTTTGGGGCCCCCTTCATACAAATTTTTGTGTTTTAGTATAAAAACCCACATAAATTTCCGCCCCCCTTAGAATCCCCCTTTTACTCTGAAATTCTTTGGGGGCCCTTTAAAAGGGCAAAACGGGCCAAAAACTAAGGGGGAAAATTAAACCTGATAAAAGGGCATGGCAGCGACAGCTGGAAAAAAGCAAGCTTAGGGGTCAGGTGGGGAACATCATGACAGAGTTGGAGGGGAAAGGGCGGCAGCCACAACCCGTTTAAAGGAAAAAAATGGCACAATGAAATTCTGGAGGGGGGAAAAAACAGGATAGGGCCCAGAGGTTTGGGAACTGACCCCAGTGTGTAGGTTTTCGGCCCCCCCGCCCCAAGGGAGCAGCATGAGGTCCGGAAAAGTGGCACAATTGGGCATTCTGGGGGGTGGGAAAAACGGGGGGTAAGCCACAGAGTTTGCAAAAATGAAAAGATTTGGGAGGTAACCGGGATCAGCCACAGGGACCCGGGTTTAGGGTTCAACCCCGGGGACAATTTACCAGGGGGTAGGGGCACGGCAGAAGGGAAAAAATTTACAGCAAGAGGTCAACAGTGGCACAATGGGCAAATTTTTGAGGTGGCAAAAACCAGGAGAAGGCCACAGAGTGGGACAATGACACGGGGTGGAGGGCACGGCAGCAGCCCCAGCACAGCCATTTAGGTCAGACAGGGGGGCCAATGGGATTCTGGGGGGTGGCAAAAAACAAATTAGCCATACAATGGTTGTTTTAGTAAAACAAAGCACAAGACTGCCCCCCGGGTTTTTTAGAATCCCTTTTACTTTTAAAATTCCCTAGGCACTTTTAAGAGGGCCAAAAAATGCCCAAAAAAATGAAACGGGAAAGTAGCCCTTTAAAAAAGGCATGCCCCCAAAAGCTTAAAAAAAAAAAGCTGGGGGGGGGAAACTCAGGTTGGGGGAACATTAAGTGAACAGGGGGGGTGTGGGGGTGACGGCAAAAACCACAGGGGGAGCAAAGAGGTTTAGGGCCAAGGTTGGGCACAAAAGACATTCTGTAGGTGGGGAAAAAAAGGAGAAGGGCCCCAGGGAAAGGGGCACAAAGACCCGGAGAGCGGGGGTCACCCCCCGGCAGAGCAAAGGGGTCCCCAGGGTGGCAAAAATGACATTCTTAGGTGGGAAAACAGGGGGGAAGCCAAAAAGGGAGTGGCCAACAATAAAAATGAGAACCGGGGGTCACGGCGGCCCGCAGCAGAGGTCAGGGAGTGGAACAATGAAAATTCTGTAGGGGGGCAAAAAAAGGAGGGGAAGGCCCGGGGGGCCGGTAAAGGAAAAGGGGGGGGAAGGGGGCCCGGGGGGTGGGAAAAAATACGGCGGGGTAGGGGGCAGCAGCATGAGGTCAAGGGGAGTCAAAAATGACATTTGGGGGTTGGCAAAAAAGTTTTTAGGCCACAGGAGTGGCAAAAATCCAAAAGTGGGAGGTCACAACAGCACAGATATTTAGTCAGGCAGTGGGGGACTAAAGACATTCTTTGGGGTGGCAAAACAGGGGGAAAACCACAGAGTTGGCGGAAAAAAGACTGAGAGCGGGAGGGCACGGGCGGCAGGCATGAGGTCAGGGATGGCACAATGAAAACAGTGTGGAGGACCTGGCAGCACCCCCAGCAAACAGAGAAAGGGCAACGTGGCACCCAAAGGGCACAGTGTGGATGTCCAAGGCAACCGCAACGAGCACACATGGGGGTATAGAGTTGGGCCAAAAATTACAGAGTGTTAAAAGGGGGGTGGCAAAAAACCCGTCCCGGGAAAGAGGTGGAAAGGGAGATGGAGAAACTGTTAGGGAGGGTGTTTGGATCCCGGTGGGTGGGGCCATCAAAAATAGTGGCTAAAGGGAGGTTGTTTGGGAACCCCCCCGGGCACCCCAAGGGATTGGGGGGTGGAAAAACCTTGGGCCCATCCACCCTATTCACTTGACAAAGGGCAGCCGATCCACATTTTCCCCCAAAAAGCGGGGGTTTTCCTTGGGGTAACGATGGGCCCCCCCCCGCACTGAACCCCCCCTTTTGATGCCACACTACTGGCCGGGGGAGGACAGCTTTTCCAAAAACAAACTCGGCAAAATTGCGGCCACAAAATCCAGTTGGGGTTTCCCAGTAGTTCCCCGCGGATCTCCAACTGAGGTGCAGAAATGCTTTTCCCCCAAATAGGCCACAACCTGTTGGTTTTAGGGGCTGCCCAGGTCCTGCCCGCTGCTGCGGCGGCGACTGCCTTCCTCACAAAGGGGGGTGAAGGAAGCTGCTCATTTAGTACTCCAGAAATTTGGGTTAAATACTGAAGGAAACGGTACTGGGGTTCCCACCCCCCCACCTTTCCCCCACAGGGCCGGGGGCAGTAAATACGTGAGCGCTGGGGGAACCCCCCGGTCAAAACCTGGGGCAAGGAGGGGCGATGCCGCACATAGGCCCCGCAGCCCCAAATGGGTTAAAGGAGGATTTCCCTTTTAAAATATTTAGTTTGTCTTCCCCTCAATAGCGGGAAAAAAGGGTCCCATTTTTGGGCCGGTAAGGGGAAGGGGCCAATAGGGGGGAAGGGCCAAAGCCCACCCCTCGGGCCGGAGGGCGCCCTATTGGGCTGCCCACTAGCCAGGCAAATAAGCAGGGCTGCGGGCCATCTGCACAATGACTCAGGGGGGCCCCCCCTTTCCTTTTCCACTGTATATTTCCACGGGCTTGGGGGCATCTCCCTGTTTTCCCCATCTCCATCCACCTCCCCCAGCTGCTCCTGCTCCTCCTCTCTTGCCCACCTGGGTAGAAAATCCCTCATTTCACCAACATTGCTTTGCTCTTTTTTCCAAAAAAAAAAAAAAAGGGTCCTCCCCCCCTCCTCCTCCATTTCGGGTCCCCACCGGCCTCATGGGCCACGAATGAAAGTCGCCACTCTCCAGCCCCTGCCCAGAAAATTTTTTTTTTTCCCCATTCTGTTCCGGGGAAAAGAACAGGGGAATGTGTTATTCATCCCGTAGTCCTGGCGACTGACAAAAAACGTCGCCTCCTCGAATGGCCTAAAACAAACGGCAGTGTCACCATGAGCTCCCCACTGGTTTACATCAAAGTTTTACAGGGGGAAATACCTGTCTGCCTGGAAAAACAAAAAATCTTTAAGGGGGCCTTTTCTCTTTTCATACAGGTCGGCCCCCAACTGGGGCGGGTGGGAAAAATTCCTTTTGGGGGGGAAACTTTGGGCATATCAGATGTTTTGGGGGGGATTTTCCAAATTCCTGCCCCCTGAAACTCGAAAGGGTTTTCCGGGTTTTGTACAATGGATAAAGTGCATGCACAGTTTTCCTGGCCATTTTTTCAGAATTTTCCCTAAAGATCGGTGGAAAGCCCTTAAAGGAATTTTTTTCAAAAACCCAATTGAAAAACATGCCCCCATGCAGGGCGAATTACCAAATCCCCCCTCGTGCAGCGCGGACCCCATTTCCCCCCCATTGTCCGTCCACCAGGGTTTCCGTTTTGCAGTTGGCGCGGAGAAAGCCACACATCGTTTTCTTGCGCTTGACGTGGAGCATTTTCCCCCCTGGGGTGACTTCTTCCCCGAGGCAACCCGGGTTTTAGAACGGCGTGACACCGTTTGGGGCCCTACACATGGGGAAATGAGGGAGCCATTTCCCTTGGGGAGGCTGAAAATGGTGGTGGGGGTGGGGAGGAGGAGGGGGGACATTGGCACAGGTCCATTTTGACAACGGGAGGAAAAAGGGGCGTCTCCTGTCCAATTTTTTGGTGTGCCTTGGGCGGGAAAAGAAATTTCACCCAGTGGCCGAAAAGGGACATGTACTGGCCCTAACCGTAGTTACACCCTC
This sequence comes from Phyllomedusa bahiana, assembly GCA_025379985.1. NCBI lineage: Eukaryota > Metazoa > Chordata > Amphibia > Anura > Hylidae > Phyllomedusa > Phyllomedusa bahiana. The sequence continues at coordinate 21,977 of JAODAL010038730.1, forward strand.
CAGACTTTCCCCGCTGCCGTGCACCTTGGAAAAAAACCGATAACTAAAAGGACGACCCACCTTCGTTTACATTTTTTATAAGTGCGGTACTCCCTTTTTTGGAAAATAAATTCGGCTTGGAACTCTCCATTTTTGGGGCTCGGCACAAGCCTTTATTTCCGGGAACGGTAAAAGATTCCACCTTTTGGGAAAAGGGAGGGATTTGCAGTCCCAAACAACTTGGACGGGAGCAGGGTCAGCTGCTGCCCCCTTAGGATGTTGACACAAAACCTTTTTGACCCCTCTTAAAATTTCGCCTCGCTAAAAGGGACTGCTGGCGCCATGATTAGCGAGGAGCGGGAAGGCATCGGCCCGGGGAGTTGTTTTTTCAAAGAGAAACAGCTCCCTTCTGCAGGGGTTGGGGGGACCCCTTGGGACTGGCTGAAAAGGGCATGCGTGCCACGGGGGGCGGGCTGCGGGCTGCGGGTTGCTCCCCACGGCAAAAGGGGCCCCACCACTTTCTGGGGCCACTTTTCTCCCAGGCCCCCAATTTTGGTGACCTCCCTTTTTGTTTGACGCAGGGCCGTGGTGCCAATGTTAGCCCCCCGGGGCCCCCGTTTCATTTTTCCCCCACAGATTCTACATATACCCATATTCGGCAAAATTTCCGGGTCTTTGCAAAAAACTGCCACACCGGGCCCAGTATCGGGTTTTACCGCCAAAGCCCCTGCACTGAGTGACTACTGGGCCCCCGCTGCCTCGCTGAGGGCCCTGTGCCCCTCTTTTTTGACCTGCCCAAGCGGGGGTTTTTTTTCCCCATGGCCGCTTTGGCTTCCCACCTCACCCTGCTGCTATCCTCTGACTCACGGGCCCCATGACCCAAATTTGGGTGGGTGCGCTGTCCCCCGACGCCAAACTGAGCCCTCTTCTCCCGACGATGATGAAGCCCCTTTCTTTTAAAACCCGGGTCCCCCAAATGCGGTCGGGCCCACATCATCATTTTATTTTGTTTCATCGTCACTGCTGTCCTCATCACCGGTTTTTGGTATGCCAAGGCTGACCTCCCCACAACATGACCTCCCATGCCACCCCTTTCCCCACAAAACTTTGGCCCCCTACCCGCAAGAAGGGTGCCATTTTTTGGCCCCTTTTTTTCGAGCCAAATAAACTCTGACTTTCCCCCCCCAAATTTTTTCATCCCCCGCTATATAAAATGGCGCTGAGCCCAGACCCACATAGTAGATCTCTGGGTGAGGAAAACCCGGGTGGGGGCAGAGGGGGGGCTGGGGGACGTTTAGGGCCGCGACCCGCTCCCCCCGGGGGTGCAAAAAAGGTTGTTTTCTTTAGGTTCCCCCCCGACTCCTTGGCCTTTGGGGGTTTTCAGTTTCATCTGGGGGGAAAGGATGACCTAGTCAACCCAAACAAAACCCCCTTTGGGTTTCTGGAAAAAACACACGGGGCCGCAGATGACCCGGGCAAATTTTGGGGCCTCAAACCCAGTACCCCTCGCGACGTTTCCCCCCCGCTTGTCGCGACCTGGGCCTTTCCAGGGGAAAGTTTTTTGCCACTGCCACTCGAAGGTGCAGAGCCTTCCACCTCTTTTTTCTGACATACTTTTTTTTCTAAAATGTAAAAGACACTGGTTTTAAAGAGATACTGTAAATGATAAATAAAAAACCCTGTTTTTTTTACTCCCCTATGAACCCCCAAAAAAACTTTTTGGGAACCCCTTTTGGGTATAAATTTCCTCCACAAATGGCCAGGGAAAAAATTTTCTTTTTAAAGTGTCATTTAAAAACACGGTGTGTTATTTAAATAAATGTAAAAGCACAAACAAAGGGTTAATTAACCTTTGGAATGAATTAGGGTACAAAAAAAAATTTATTATTTTTTGGGATTAAAAAAGAAATGGTTTTTTTTTTGCGCACACCCCCCCGCAAAAAAAACGCTTAATTGACCGCTGGGTGTAAAAACCCAAAAAAATTGACCCCCCCAAAAAAGTAGCTTTGTAGCGTTTTACAATTGCGTGTTTTTTACGCCACACAACCAGAGATACAGTTTGTAATTAACCCTTTCTTTTGAATTAGGCTACAGGAAAAAAATATATTTTTGGGGTTGAAAAAAACGGTTTCTTGGGTCCCGCAAACCACAAAACAAAAGCTTAATTTTTCTTTCCCGGATGTAAATTGGGGCCAAAGAAATTAGCCCCCCAAAATATTAATCTTTTTACATGTTACAATTGCGTGTTTTTTTTACGCCACCAACAAGAGATACAGTTGAAATAACCTTTGCTTTTTGAATTTGGCTACAGGAAATTTTATATATTTTTTTGCGTTGGGAAAAAAACGGGTTTTTTTGGGTCAGCACCCCCACAAAAACAACGCCTTAATTAACCCCCGGGTGTAAATTGCGCCCAAAAAATTGAGGCCCCCCAAAATATAGCCCTTTTTACCTGTTTCAAATTTCATGTTTTCTAAAGCCACACAACAAGAGACAAAAGTTGTAAATTTAAACCCTTTTCTTGTGAATTTGGCCCACAGGAAAAATTTATTTTATTTTGGCGTTGAAAAAAAAACGGGTTTTTTTTTGTCAGCACACCAGCAAAACAACGCTTAATTAACCCCGAGGTAAATTGCCAAAGAATTAAAAGCCGTAAAAACAGTACCCTTTGTAGCGTTTTTCAATTGCTTTTTTCTACCCACACAACAAGAGTACGTTGTAATTAACCTTTGCTTGTGAATTGGGCTACAGGAAAAATTTATATTTTTTGGCGTTGAAAAAGAGGGTTTTTTGGGGGTCACAACCAGCAAAACAACGCTTAATTAACCCGGGATGTAAATTGCGCAAAAGAATTGAGCCCACAAACTAATAGTTTTGTAGCGTGTTACAATTTGTTTTTTCTACCCCACAAACAAAGATACAGTTGTAATTAACCTTGCTTGGGAATTAGGCTACGGGAAAAAAATTTATATATTTTGGCGTTGAAAAAGACGGTTTTTTTGGGGTACACCCCACAAAACAACGCTTAATTAACCCCTGGATAAAATTTGCGCAATAGATTTGAGCACCAAAAATGAAGTGTTTTTGATTGTAAAAACGCTTTTTTTTTAAATGAATCAACAGGAACGGGCTTAGATCCCATTGGGATTTTGAATGATATCAGCTGCAGGGACGCACACGGATTTCAGATCCAATCCCCCAAAAAAAATTAAAAATAAAAAACATTAAGAAAAACAGTCTCGAGACAAGCTGAACACCCCACAGAAATCCTTTTAAAAAAATAAATTCTTCAAAAGAGCTTCACCGCGCGCACCTTCCCTGATGAGCACAGGAAGGATGTGAGCCCCCGGCCCCGCGCCCGGACTTATATAGTGGGGTGACATCACAGAATCCCCCCGGTCTCTGAGGGTTTCATCTCTGCACATGTCAGCGGCTATCCCTTCTTCCTCCCTAGTGTTTTCCCCCATGTAGCGCCATGTCCCAGCCATTTTATCAATCAAAAGCACCCTTTTCACCCAAGAAAACCCCAAAGTTTCACTTCGTTCTGAACCGAATTTTCCTGAAATTCTAAACGAATTCCCTTCCCTAGAATCAATTTTCCCCATCCTAGCTATCATACAAAATATAACAGAAAAAATTAATATAAATTTAATATTGCTTAGATAACATAAACTCCAGTACTACTTGACCATGTATATAACTTACATATTTAAGTTAACTTACTTTTGTATTATTGTTGCTCTATTTGACTTATGAATTAATTGTATACATTATGGGCAGCATGTATGAACAGAGCGCCCATTTTGGGGTGAAATTTTTGCACAACTTGTTCAATAGTTATGAACTGATCCAAAACTTGCACCAGCAGGGCCGTCTCTTCCCCTTGGGGCCCGGTAGGCCACTGCCCGGGGGGCCCCCCAAAATCTGGGGCCCTCCCGGGGAGCCGCCTACCCTCCCCTGAGCGACAGCCCGGCTCTGCCCGGGGGGACCGGGGTTCGGGCCCCACGCCGCTCGGAGCGTCGCCGGGGAGGCTGGGGTTTTTCCCCTTGGCGGCCCGAGCACCGGCCCGGGCTGTGGCCCCCCCTCACACGGCTGCATGGGCCGGGTCACCGACCCCGCCATGCAGCCATCACGGCCGCTGCCCGCACCGCCGGGGCAAGCAGCAGCCGAGGGTGAACAACTGGGTCTACGGATCCCGTCTGTTACTCCCAGGAGGCCGGGGCAGGCGGCATGTAAAGTCATCGCCGCCCGCTCCGCGGCCCCGCACTCTCTGTCAGCGGCCACCGGGTCCGACTGGGGAAGAGGGGGGAAAAATGGTAAGTAAGATTTTTATTTTTATTTTTTTAAATACGGCACACCCGGGAACAATGGGGCACCTACCTGGCAACAATGGGGCACTACCCGGGAACAAGGGGAACATCTCCCGGCAACAGAGGGGACATCTACCGGCAACAGAGGGGGCACTACTGGCTAACAAAGGGGGCACTACCTGCAAAAGAGGGGGGGGCACTGGGAAAAGAGGGGGCACTACCTGCAACAAAGGGGCAAACCCCCGGCAACAGAGGGGACTACCTGGGAACAGAGGGGGCATCGACCTGGCAAAAGAGGGGGCAACTACCTGGCAAAAATCGGGGGACAACCTGGCAAAAAGGGGCACTACCTGGCAACAGAGGGGCACTACCCGGCAAAATGGGGGCACTACTGGCAAAAGGGGGGCACTAGCTGGGAACAAGGGGGGACAGCTGGCAAACAATGGGGGCACAGCTGGGAACAGAGGGGGGACAGCTGGGAACAGAGGGGGGCTAGTGGCAACAGAGGGGCACTACCTGGCAACAATGGGGGCACTCCGGCAACAATGGGGGACTAGCTGGGAACAGAGGGGGGACAGCTGCAACAGAGGGGCACTAGCTGGGAAACAATGGGGGGACCTACCTGGGAACAAAGGGGGGCACCTCCGGGAACAGCGGGGCATCTACTGGCAACAGCGGGGGCACTACCTGGCAAAAGAGGGGGACTACTGGCAAACAATGGGGGCACTACCCGGCAACAATGGGGGGACACCTGGCAACAATGGGGGCCTACCTGGGAACAGAGGGACACTACCTGGCAACAGAGGGGCAACTACCTGGGAACAATGGGGGCACTACTGGCAACAAAGGGGCACAAACTGGCAACAGAGGGGGGACTACTGCAACAAGGGGGGACTAGCTGGGAAAAAATGGGGACACCCGGCAAAGAGGGGGGACTACCCGGCAACAATGGGGGACACCGCACAAAGGGGCCCAGTGGGAAAAGAGGGGCACAGCTGGGAACAAGGGGGCACTAGCTGGCAAACAATGGGGGCACCACCTGCTAACAAAGGGGGACCTACCTGGGACAAGGGGCACTACTTGCCTACAAGGGGGGATCTACTGCCCGAAGGGGCACTACCTACTTTTGGGGGGTTACTACCGGGTAAAGGGGATCTACCTGCTTTCTTTCCCAAAACCTTTTCGTTTGGTGGAGTGGGTGTGGGTTTTTGAAGGGGCTGGCATGCTGAAAAGATGGGGGGCCATGCAAATTTTTGCCCGGCGCGCTCCCCCACCGCGTCAAAATCTCCTCTTTTTCTTTTCAAAAAATTTCAACTATGTACTACCTACTTTTCTAAAGTGGGGCGCCCATAACAAAGGTAGGAATCAGCAGCGAAAATGCTTTAAAAGTGAGGGTTCTAAATGTTTTTGTTTATATTCTGCAGGGGGCAGTGGGGGCCGGGGCAATCGTCATGGGGGCTAGACGGAAGGGGAGGGAAAAGGGGAAAAAGAACATTTAAGAACAACTGATCAACAGGACTCTCCGGTGAGTCCCTGGTGTCAGGTTATTTTGCTATATATTTCCCTCATGCTAAATCTCTGTCATGTAATGGTGACCGGAGCTGGGAATGTTTATATTTGTTTTTTTGATATGTTTTTTTTTTTTTTTGGGGGGGGGGGGGGATACACCTCTCCCCAGGGGGCCATAGTGCGTTAAACGGGCCCTGGCACCCGGCAGGCCTTTTTAATGCGCCAAACATATGCATTATTGCACCCCAAAAATATGCACCAACAAAAGCTATCTATGCGCACTAACAAAACCCACGCCATATTTTATGAACCCAATACGACAGTTCAAATATTTGTCGCATTCTAAATCCCTTTATCGATTTAGAACGGCACCCAAATGGTGTCGGGACCAATTTTTCATCCATTTCACCCTTTATTTCTTAGTGTCCTTTAAACTTATTATATTGGTTTCATTACAGTAGTGCATTATTTATATTTTAATGGCAATATGATATATTGTGGATATTATGGGCGACGTGTGATTTCTGGCGTCCAGGTGTCTTTTTTTGTGCGATTGTACTAGAATGTGCCTGAATCTATACCTTTCTACTGGGGGTCTAGTTTAGGTTTTCTAGCTACAAAGTTCACTTTGGCAAGGTAAACCATTTTTTAAAGTGGTCTCCCTTTTCAGCGTAATGCTCTGGTTTTTCTGTACTACACCCCTAAATTGTAGATTCATACGGGTAGTGCGACACGCCTCCAGCTCCCACGTCCGGGCTTACAAGGGCCACAGGGCTCTGAAAGTCCTTATTTTGGGAGTGGCCGGTTAGAAATATGAATGCACATTTTTCAGGCTAAAAGTGTCAAAACGGGCGCACCCCCGTAAAACGGGCCCCCCTATATGTTTTTTGAAGGGGAGTTTTAAGAGCGTCTTTCTACTTGCCATTCTACTGTATTATTTTTAATTTATGGCATATCAATAAAATATTAATTTTATTATTTGGTGGTTATGCTACTAATTTTATTGGTGATATATTGTAACACTGTAATAAGTATTCCATGTTCTACATATGCTAACATAGGTTTTAACGAAGTAAACTGTTTTTCCCTAAACTTTACAGATAAGTCAACTGACTTCTAAAAATATTTCCCCTATATAATGTGTCTAAAATAGAAAAATTAAACTGTGAGCTACAGATTAGAAAATTAAACTATCATTTATACAATGCTGTAGAAAACATATGCACCAAATTAAGGTTTTTGGTGCAGAAAAGCTGAATTTGTAGTTTGACCCTTTTCAGTGCTAGATGACAATCTGTAATCTATTGTTTTTCATTTGACTTAGAGATATGGTAACTTTGAGAGTTACTAAGGAGCACAAAAGAAATGAGTCAATGACTAACTCAGCTTGCCTACATTTGCGGCATTTTATAAATAACCCGGAAGAAATTATGTCGAAAGCACTCGAGTGATTCAGTTATTACTATGAAGAATTCTGCAGCAATAATTTAGAATGTAAATTTAAAGTTTATTGTATTCACATGTACAGCTATAAATGTATCAAATATAAACTTGAGAAACAATGAGTCATGATATCATGGCACAAAAAGGCTTTTTCAATGGATTTTGTTGTGGTCTAAAAACGAAAAATATGGAAAACCGTAATATCACCAACAAGTTAAACTTTACTGCATTAAGAAATGCTACCTGTTCTACCAATGTAGCAGTTTTAACAACATAGACCTCTAAGGAGTTGATTTTTTATATTATACCATTGAAAGTCTTACTTCTTCTGAGGAACATTATTTGCACTTACATTGGAGTATTGATGTCAACATCTGTGTTTGAACTTCAGTCTTGAAATATTAGTGCTTATGCACCAATGTATTAAACAGTCAATTAAAGTAATGGAGTAGGTGATGTGGGTTCGGAATGCACTACTGCACATGATTATATAATATAGAATAGTGCAAGGGACCCTGAAGATCAAATAGGACTATGAATCTCAAATTGCTGCCACCCGACAGATCACTATCAAGGCTATTTTAATTGCATGCAAGTTTACTCAGATTAGAGAATTTTATTATAAAATATAGTAACTTAATAATAAACCGATAAATAACACTTTTATAAAGATAGTGGGTTAAATAAGACATATTTGCGAGAAATAATATATATTTTAAAAAGTCTGAGCCTTTCTTTCTATTTCAGTATTCATGATTATAGCTCTGAAGACTTTCAAACTTCTAAACATAGCAACTTACTAGGTCACTCCAATCAGTAGCATTTCTTAAGTGATCCTTGAATGTGTCACTTTAGCCTTTTTGTCTGTCCTTATTTAGTGTTGTATTGATTGTTCTATGTTGAGTAAAAGGCACTTGTGGTTTTTGGGTTTAACTTACATCTTTGTCATTGGTTTATCATCGATATCTCATTCTATGTAATCACATTTTCTGTTGTCCTTAAAAGCCACTGAAAACAAAAGGACATTAGACAAATAATATTCAGCAATAGTGATACATTCAAGACAACTGTATTTAAGTATATATGTATATAATTGTTTTTTAACATGTGACAGGTGCAGTACAAAATAGTGGATACAACCATGTGTATTAATTTGTAGGGCAACCTTTTCTTGATAATTAATAGTCAGTAGCACTACAAAATGTCTCAGTGTAGACTGAGACTAAAACTCTGTTCATATTGCATTCAAACCTTCCATCAAATATATAGGTTGGGGGATTTTTCTTGTACTTCTTATCAAAGTCTTGGAGATGGTAGTGGGAGGTTCAGATTTTGGAATAATTTAATCTAAGATGATCAGAGGAATGTAGAGTCCGCAGGATGGTAGACAGAGAGACAGAGGGAGGAGATGTAGGCAGTTGCAGTGCTGTGGAGAGCTTTTATGGGGAGGAGTGATAAGTTTATCCTGTATTCTGTACTAAATGAGAAACAGTGCTGGAACTGTGAAAGGTTGATCCTCTGAATAAGTAGGAGAGGCACAAGTTATTGTTTTATATGCATATGCTCAGTTTCAGGGTATTGGCAATCTTCTTATAGCCTAGGCAATCTCTATATAGAGCAACATTTTTTTTTTATTCTGCTCCTCATTCATCTTACTCTTTTCAAATATTTTGATTCTTGACATATCAGGAAGCATTTAGAGAAAGGGAGACTGATCAACAAGAGGTTACAGCAGTCAAGACAAAAATGTAAAAGGCCAACAATAACAGTTTTTGCTATTTCCACAGTGAGAAAACAGTAGACTCTGGAGCTCCATCTCCATCAACACTCCATGTTATAATTGCGGGGGGATCAATGGCTTCCATGACAAGCCTAACAAATACTTTCGGGCTGTCAGTGATGCCTCCACACCGGTGACTGACAATTACAATAAATAGCAGTACAGTTATGTATTGTAACAGTGATACACAGATCTCCGAGACAAGTCCTTTATGGGGACAAGTGTAAATAATGTGAACATGAAAACAAAAACCGTAAATAAAACGTGAACACAAAAAAATGGAAAATCACGCACACCGCCTTTTTCCCTATTACAAATGTGAATCGGCAAAAAAAAAAGGTCCAAAATAAATAAAGTTATCACCACATGTGGAATGACCTGTCATGTTATTTAACCTGCACAATGAACGCTGTACATAATATGGCATAAAAAGTGATGGTAAGTTTATCCCGCAAAAGAAAAAAAGCAGTTACAGAGCTCTGAATACAGCAAAATGAAGATGTTATGGCTATTGGGAGATAGCAATGTACAAACACTTTTTTTTAAAGTACTATAACAAAAAAATATATATTCTGTAGATTTGGTAAATTGCTATATTTTCTTTATCTTGACTCCCCAAAAATGGATTAAAGGGAGATCAAAAAGTCTTGTCCCCAAAAAAATTATACCAATGAAAATGTCAAGTCAACTCGTAAAAAAAAAAAGCCCCTACAAAGCTTCATGCACAGAAAAAAAAAAGTTATAGCTATGGCAATACAAAATTTTTTTTTTTTCATTTTTAATTTAAAAGTGTTGAATCCCAAATTGGGTGACTTATGTAAGGTTCCACTTGTTTTGGTACTTCGAGAGCTTTGCAAGTATGACATAGCACCCACCAAAATCTGTGTTCCATAAGTCAAATAGTGCTCCCTCTCTTGTACACCCTGCCATGTGCAAAAATAACAGTTTACATCCACACACTGGGTATTGCTGAACCTCAAAGAAATTGTGTTTTTTTAAGGATTCCTTATAAAAATGTAACATTTCCAACTAAAACTGCATTTTATTGCAAAAATTTTTATTTTTTTATTTTCACAGCCTAACATTAAAAATATCTGGAAACATCTGTGGGGTCAATATACTCACTACATATACCCCTGGATATATTACGTAAGGGGTGCAGGTTCCCAATGAGGTATTTTAGGGGTGCTTATTAGGTCTTGGTACCATATTGTGTCCGCAAACCTAGTAAGGGTGCCTAGAAAAATTCTTATAATAATAACGAGTCCCCAAAATACTACTCTGGGGCTTGTGGTTGAGTCAAATAGTGCACTAGGGACACATGTAGGAGATCTCTAAAAATAGAATCAGGGGAATCAATGGTTGATTGGGGGATTTCCCTGATATCAACATCTTGGTATTCCAGTAAAATAACTGGCTTATGGGACCTGGACTGAAAATCTGCAAAAAAAAGTGAAGTGTTAAATGTCAACTCCACTTTGCCTTTTAATTTTATGTGGTTACCTCTATGTTCTAATAAAATACCCTTTAAATGCTGTTTAAAATTCTGTTTTTTAGATGGAGTCATTTATGTGTGTATCTAACATAAATGAAAAAAACTTTGAGATTCTCGGTCCACATATTTTGATCAAAAGTTGTTTTAAGCTGCCCAACGTCTTTCAAAGTGATCTCAAAATCGGGCAGAGTCCTACACTATCTTAACGCTCTATAGAGCAATTCAAGGCCTCTCACTGGGTCAACGAACCTTATTCTCCTTTTGATCAAAATTTGTGAACCGAGTTTATCATAGTTTTTTCATGTAGTTAGTTAGATTAATATGCTTTCTATTTAGGATTTCAAACGGTATGGTATTGCACACTTTTTCGCAGTTGTAGTGTGACGATGGACTGTGGTGTGGTTGTGTTAATGTATATATATATATATATTATATATATATATATTTAATTTGTGTGGGGCCGCCGCCCTGCCAGTGGGCACCCAGGTTTGCTTCGGTTTTTTCAGAAATTGTTTTTTGTGAAGATCCATATGTTTGATGGTTATATGTGAAACCGGAGAATCTAAAAGTTTTTTCATGTATGAGAGATAGAAAAATTTCTTTAGGGATTTCACGTAAGTATTGCCCTTTTTGCGTAGTGTGGCTGAAAGTGGTGTGCGTGTGTTATTTTATTATTTATTATTTTATTTATATATTTATTATATTTTATAATATTATGGTTGTGCCGCAGCCCTCCCCAGTGGCACCCAGGTTTGATACGTTTTTCGAAATGTTTTTTGTGCAGAACCTTTGTTATTTTTGGTGTTTGTTGATTTTACCTATTGGGGGGAAGGGTTGCCTCCTTTTTGGGTTTCTGCACCGCCCACTTCACGGCTTATGAAAAAGTGAGTTGCAAGTTGGTTGTTTTTTATTTTTTTTCTTGTATAATGGAGGCCTTAAATTTGGCTCTTTGAGAGGTAAGGATAGTGTAGGATGCCGTTTTTGAGATCACGTTAAAAGGTCGTGGAAGCTTAAAATCTTTTGATCAAAATATGAAAAACCGGGGAATCCAAATTTTTTTTCATGTTGATGATAAAATCTTCTTTGGGGATTTCCCAGAAATGTATCTACATAAGGCCCTTCAAAGCTCATCAAAATTTGGGAAAATGACCCCTAAAAAAAATCTGCATTCAAATTTTTAGAAAAACCCCTTATATTGAAAAAAAATTTTTAAAAAAACATGAAAATTACATTTAAAATTTTGGTAGAGTAGTTACAAAGTATTTTGTGAGGAATAGCTATCTGTCTTACACACTTTCAGCTTTGAAAATGGCAAATATTTTACATTTTCACAATATTGATTTTTCACAAATAAACAAGCATTGTATGGACCAAATTTTTTATAATTTAAAGCAAATGGAGGGCATGTCCCCAAAAAGAATGTGCATGTTTGCTGTATTTTGCGGTAAAAAAAAAGTTTTTTCGAAATATTTCGATATAAATGAACTGTAAAATTTCCAAAAATGGACACGGGGACGACAATTTTAAAGCGCCTAAAAAATCGCCTAAATAAAGAGCAATAATCACTGTGTGCCTCCTAACGCAATTCGCCCATTGAGGGCTTTACATCATAGTATGATACGTTATGGCCTCCTTACTGCTGCCTAAAGGCGATTACACACAAGCAAAGATAGACTATGCACCTCAATTGCGCAATGCGCCATTTTAGGTTTTTACGGGTTTTTATGCAAAGTATCCGATGCAAAATTTTTTAAGGATTTATTTTAGGACAATTTTTCAAAGATTTAATGGCCTGAAAATGCCCAGCAAAAATAAATTTTTTTAGATGTCGCCAATGGCCAAGAAAAAATCCTTTAAAAACATGGATAGATAAAAGATCAAAAAAATTTTTCCCCTAAGGGTACTGGTTATAATTCAAAAATAGGGCTCTGTCACAGAGGTCAACATTGGCTGTGTCCTTAATGGGTTACTGAAAGAATTGCAAAATGTATTTGTATTGTTTTTTTCTTTAATTTTCCTTTAAAAGTCGAACACTGGATTATAAGAAGAAGAAAGGCAAAATTGTTTATATCCTGAAACACACAGAAAATAATTCCTTATATATTTCTCACAATTTTGATATGAGGCAGAAAAGAAACAATTGTGGAATTTATGGCACAATGCCTTGTAGGTGCAGGCCTCACCTTCAACTCTTAGCCACTACATTTTTGATTCAGGAAGCATACAATGAGTTTTTCCCTAACGTCCATCACATGAATAAAAAAAGGGAAAAATATATATATGTATTTGTATGTATGTATAAAAATAAAATTTATATATTTTATATATATATATATATTATATATATTATATAAAATATTATATATATATATATAATATATTTTATATATTAGATCGGTACCCCCTTTAAGGAGATTGGGGAAATAATTTGGTGTGGTACACAGTGTGTGTGTGTGGGGGGGAAATGTCAAGGACTTTCCAATACTTTTCTAGTGGAGCGAAGTCAGAATTTTTTAGCAAACTTTCTGACTTTCATTGAAACAATAGAGATAACTTTCTATGCTGTGATATCATGGTGCATTATCTGTCAAGTTTAGCTTTTCTACATTTGTACTCTTAGGGCAACATGTATGAATGGAGCCACGGCAGATATCTGGCGTCTTTTCAGCCCGATGTCATGCGCAGCCCCATTCATACATTTTTAAATCTCTAGCACGCCATTCTCGGACGCATGACATAGCACCTGCGGGAGGTGGGGCGCATTAAATCCGTAGCAAAGCTACATATTTATAGCTTCACTATGGAATTTCTAGGCGCATTACTGCTTGAACATGTAAACCAATTTCAAAGGGGTTTACCTGAGCCAGAAATGTTGCCCTAGAGATAGAATGCGCCTGATTTATGACCCACTATAGAGCAGGTTCATAAATCAAGCGCATTCTATGCCATCACTATGCACATGAAATTTGGTGTTCACATGTCAAATTTCATGCATGTCGCCCTTAGACTGGAAATCGTTATAAATTACAGTATATCACAAGTCTACCACCTGGCATAGAGTTAAACGTATAGTGCCTATACAGTTAAGGATGCTCCAAATGTATTAAGAGGCCTGGATTTTACATAATCGCAAATACAAATGAGTGACAAATTCAGTCGTGTGAGAAAATGCAATATTTAGAGTGACATTTAGAATGGCAATAATGTGAGGGAAAACTTTATGAAAAAAAAATTATCTTTCACAGTAAACAAATAAATGTACAAACTTTTTAAGTGTCTGTAAGATTTACTTACCCCTGTTCTCACATGAATGCTAAAGTGATGGATAATACTTTCCTCTGACAGACTGAAATAACTTTTAGATCATGACTAGAATTGAATTGAGTAATATCCATTTAATGACACATCAAAAGTTCTGAAATGACAAAGTTTAATCTGTCATGTAATTTTAAATATTTCTTTTACCGCATACAAAATAAAAATAATTTCTTTAAAAGATTAAAAGGTTATATTTATGAAGCTAGAAAATGAATTTGTTTCACTGAATTGACTTGGAAAGAACATTGAACATTTCTCTTTGCTCTTCCATTTTTGTCTTCATGCTAAACAGAACAATTACGGACAATTGCACAACACGGGAAGGAATTAATAGATGCAGATATGAACATTTATGTCCTGCAACCATTTCTCTCTCCTGTTCCAATTTGTTTGAAAAGGTGTGCTGCAATCATAAGAAACTTGATGGACCAGTGTCTGAGACGTGAAACTGATATTAGAACTTGTGTCAGGATTATTAATGTAACTTACAGATCTTATGTTTTTTAAAAAATGTCTTCCATTCTTATTGTTCAGATGACTAACTGAGCCTTGGGATATCTAGTTTTACAATGTCATACAGGTGTAACAATTTCTGTTGTGTTTTTTAATATTTTCATAATTTGATAACTATGCTGAAGGTTTGTCATAGAATATTGGTGATCTACTCAAGCTATAAATTCATAAATATCAACTAGCAGAAAAATCAGTTCTGATTCTTACTTGGGGGATCCTATGTAGATAAGTAAGGACTTGTCCACTTCACTCTTATTTCCATATCTTGTTTAAAAATGGGAGATGAAATCGGTTTTTCTGGATCCATCATGACACCCCCAACCAACTTCCCATCAGATCCCGTCAAAAAATAAGGGCCTTTTCATTTTACCGTCCAGGGTCCCCTTCACTAAAAAACAGAAAAAATAGTGCTGCATGCTGCTGTTTTTTCTTTCATTTTTTAACAAATTTCTCCCAAAAAAGGGGTTTCCCACCGAGAAAACAAGGTATAAGTTTTATTTTACTGAATTTTTTAACGTATTTTGCCCGTGTCAATGATACACTTTTATGAATAGATATCACACTAGTCTGGAAGGAGTTGTTCAGAACTACAAAAAAGTGTGCTTTTGCCCAAAAAACTTCCTTTTTAAATGTATAGCAACAAAAATTTTGGGATAAATTTTTTAAATGATTTACTGATTGTCATGCACAACTGATGCTTTCTCATGGATCCACTATGTCAGCCTCAAGTTTTGGTGTAAGGAGTTTTCCCGGGTTTTTCACCCTTTAAAAACTTTAAAAAAGGGGCCGGACTTTGCTGCAGGGGGGGTCACAGGTTATATCCAATGTGGGGAATTTAGGGGTAGTGGCTTGTAGGATGGACCGGAGGGGGGGCAGAGAAAAAAGGATGGTTGGTGAAAAGCAGGGGGTCAGGGTTTCCCAGTTTGAGTGTAAACAGGTAGTAGGCAGAAGGTCAAGGCAAACAGTGGACTACCAGAAGGTCAGGAACAAGTGAAAGGTGAATGCTGGAAAAACATACAAAAAAAAATAACTTTTCCATATCCCCGTAATCACTCAGCAAAAAAGCCCCAAGGATGAAAAGGGATAGGGGGCTTTAAAGAATCAGGTGACAGTTGATTGGTTCTGGGAAAGCTTGGTGATCGGAGGACCTGTAGGGCATTTCCTAGGGGCAGAAAAACCTACAAAACTCCTGGCTAAAGGGGGGAAAAGAAGCCCAGCTGAGGAAAAAGGGCGCAAAAACACTTGTAACAATTTTTACTGTGTCTAGTAAAATGAGCTTCTATTTCTGTTCCATATACACTACTAACAAAAAATAGAAATATTTGGCATTTGGTTGACATTTCAGGATGTGGGGGAAAAAATTTAAAAAAAACTTTAACTTTAATGCACAGGGGGCCAAAAAAGTTTTTTTTTTTAAGTATTTTTTGCACAACTTGCTAATTTCTAAGAAGGAGCTTAATGACAAAATTTACAACAGGTGTTCGATCTCTGAATCGTCAAATAATTTAAGGTGATCAATTTGAATTGAGTCCTTCTGATCATGTTGTTCACATTTTGACATCATGAGACCAAGACAGCACCTTATAATTGATCAACAGTACCTCACCATTTCGAGACTTCAAGCTGGATGCTCCAAGACGGAAGTGGTCACTGAGCTTTGAGTGTCATAGAATGTTATCAGCAGGTTGCAACAGAGATGCAGAGAAACTGGAAGAGTCACAGAAAGGCAAAGAAGTGGACATCCTTTAGCTACATCACACACTGATGACCGCTTCATTGTAAACAATGCACTGTGGAACCAGATGATGGATGCCACAAATCAAATATCAAAGTTCAGGTATGGTATAAATAGTAACTTTCTATTTTATTAATCAAAAAGTTTCCTTGTATAAACTTTAACACTTCAAACAGTTAAAAAAATCAGCATTATAGATTAAGCAGTGGTATACTCAAGTCTCTTGTTGAGGTGTCCATCCTACCGTTCAGACTAGTCCATTAGTGCTTCCAACCTGACCACACCACCAGGTACAAGCCTCATTGTCTAGCATCGGCCAGGAAGCAACTACGCTGGACGAGTGACCAGTGGTTCTCAGTGCTGTTCAGTGATGAAAGTCAATTCACTCTGTGTAAAAATGATGGCCACCATTGATGCTGCAGACGTCAAGGAGAGGATAAAGCATCAGCCAGATCAGGTATCAGTCAGGTACCCTTGCCAGTCGTCTAGCATGCTGACCACACTGATGTAATCGGTAACATATAGGGTTGATCGAACTGTTCTAGAAAAGTTAAATTCTAGTAGAACTTCTCAAATTTTTAGAACTCGAACCAAACCAAATATTTTACTGTTCGTTCAAGTAAAGTTCTAATTCTAGGTCGACATTCCATTTTCAGCTTCGTTTTCAGAGACTTTCTGCACTTTTAGCAGTCATCCAAACCCAGAAGCTGTTATTTGTCGACATTTACAGGCCACTAAAACCTAAATCCTATAATGGATATATAAAAACAGAAATTATTTGCTAAATCA